>JAULKK010280466.1:0-10491 GCA_032355705.1 Rubia peregrina
TGATAATTTCAGACAAAAACTTCATTTCCGTAAGTGTCTTTTTTTATAATGGTAAAATATTACTCATACCAGATTAAACAGTAGTCTAATCAGTACCTAATGGTTGATTTCTCTCACCCTGAACTAAACCCGTACATGGAAATCGTATTTATCTATGCTTTAATTAATAGAACAGGTAGACATAAACTTTGGCCTGACCTCCATAATTTACCTAATAATAAAATGCTACTGATTGGTGATTTTAATGTTATCTCCTCAATTAGTGAATGCAGAGGACCATCAACCCCCAACTCTAGGAGTATTGGTGATTTTAATAACTTTATGGCATTGAATGCCCTAGAAGAAGTTTATACAGTAGGAAATTTATTTACCTGGACCAACCATAGACTTCATAATCCCGCCTTCAAAAGTCTTGACTGAGCTATTTGCAAACAAGTATGGAGAGAAGCCTTACCTGCAACCTCCATACAGACTCTCAATAGATTTTCCTCTGATCACACAAATTTACTAGTTAGTATCAGTAGTAAACTTGAATCTTTTCCCAGGCCTTTTAGATTCATTGATACCTGGTTTCTCAAGCATGATTTCCATGACCTTGTGAAACACAACTGGTCACTACTTATCTCTCAACCACCCCTCCTAAGCCTTTTTCTCAAACTGAAAATGCTTAAGCCTATTATGAAATCATGGAAATCAAGAGCGCCGTAGAGTGCTAAACCTCTTTTTGAGGAGTTTTAGAACACTGGATCCTGCCATTAAGAAGCGCACATTCGCGCTGCTAGAGAGCAGCATACTATGTGTAATAATTGCACCGTTCACAAAAATCAAAAGAAAAGCCATTCCATTTTGACAAAAGATCGACACCCAAGTTTCATAACTTTTAACTTTTGGTCCGTGGTTCTTTTTCGCCTTCTCTTCGCTCTGGACATGAGCGCTAGTGGACATGAGGGGAGAGCAGGCGAAGCGTGTTGTTTGTAATGGAAAGAAAGATACTACTACTTCGCCTCTTTCGATCATCAAAACTGAAGAGGACCTTAGACAAATGGAAATTAATTTCCAAAACTCTGAATCACAAACTGATTTCATCAGTCTCAACAGAATAAGGCAACCCTTATAAAGACTTTAAAAGAACAGGAGCATTTCTGGAAGCAGAAAATTAGAGTTAAATGGATCACGGAAGTTGACCAAAACACTGCTTACTTCCAAAAAACTATCAAAGAGAGAAAATCTAGGCTGCAAATCACCAAAATTAAAATCTCTCAAGGGGCATGGCAAGATAACCATTCTCATACTGGCTCAGAAGCTGGGGGTATTTTTCCAAAAACCTACTTACTGATGACCAGGATATCACTGTTGGTACATACTACAAACCATTTTAAAACCACATACCATCACTGATCATTGAGGATTAGAAGCCCAGCTTATAAAACCAGCTACCTTATATGAGGTTAAAGCAGCTGTTTTCAGTCTAAATCATAATGGTGCTCCAGGTCCAGATGGATTTAGCACTAATTTCTTTATAGCGTGTTGGGGCATTGTGGGATCTAATATCCTAGAAGCCACAAATGACTTCCTATCTGGTACATAGATCCCAAGGGGTATTACAAGTACTTGGGCTACATTGATACCAAAAAAAAGTGACTTCATCAACCTTTGATGACTATAGACCCATAAGTTTGTCTAATGTTGTCAACACGACCCTATCAAAGGTTATGATGGAGAGACTAAACCCGTAATGGCAACCACTATATCACCCCAGCAGACAGCTTTCATGAAAAACAATGAAATCTCTGACAATGTAATTTACTTACAAGAGATTATGAGATTATTTAATTTAAAAAGAAAAATCCTAATTGTATTATCAAACTGGACCTTACCAAGGCATTTGATAGAGCCAGGTGGGGTTTTTTAAATAGAATCTTACTGAAGTTTGGTTTTCATGGAGTTTTTGTCAGGGACATTATGAACGGTATTACTAATGCTTGGTTCTTCATTCTAATAAATGGCAATCCCACTGGGTATTTTCAGCCATCTAGAGGGATAAAATAGGGTGAAGCTCTTTCACCTTTCCTTTTTAACATCTTTTCAAAGGCATTTGCTAGAAGTCTTAGTTTCATTTACCTAAATGGTAAAACCCAGCCATACCAACTGCCACACAGTGTTATCCCTAGCTCACACCTAAGCTATGCGGGTGACACTGTCATTTTTATTAAGGCCACCAGACTCAACGTCATTAGGATGAGGAATTCCTTGAAAAGTTTGAAACAGCATCAGGACAACAGATTAAGTACAAGAAAAGTAGTTTATATGTCAGCAAAAATGCTACTCAGGCTCAGCCCAATATGATAGCTTCAGTCCTAAATATGTCACAAGCTTCACTCCCTTTCACATACTTAGGAGTACCTACCTTTCATGGGAAGATTAAATTGGCTTAATTTCAAAATCTTAAGGAGATTTATGACTCTAAACTTCTCAACTGGAAGAATATGTGGCTAAGTATTTTTGGAAAACTAACCTTTTTGCAATCAGTTCTTTTTTCCATACTGCAACACATAAGGGCTGTTATCGAACCCCCGAAAGTCTTAATCAAGACTCTTACTCAAAAAATGAGTAATTTCTTCTGGGGGGGACCATGAGGGCAAACAGAAAAGGGCATGGAGATCCTGGAAAAGGCTAAGTTTTCCCCACAATGAGAATGGGATGGGTTGGAGAAATTTAATCCACATCATTGAAGCTTTTTCAATAAAGTTGTGGTGGAATTTCAACAAAGTAAAACCTTGTGGTCACAGTTCATATGTGAACTTCCAACATAGAATAAGACTTCTCTAAATTATAAGAGGATTCTTAGTGTTGATCAAATAGCCCAAGCTAACTCACTGGTAATTCATGGCCAAGGAAGAGCTAACTTTTGGGATTCAAATTGGACCCACAATGGTCCTCTTTATGAAATGTGCAACCAGGAATTAAAAAAATATTCCTTTTGATTGAAGCATCTCATAATTCATCATCAATAAATCTGTATTCCTGCCCACTATATTTTATTTAACACCCAATCAGGTTTCACAATTTCTGTACAATTCTCATATTGAGAACAGAGAGGACAGATTAATATGGAAGCCTCAAACCGATGGAAATTTTACCTTCAAATCGGCTTATGAGTTAGTGAGATTCTAAACAAGGACTTCTACATCTCTAAAACAGATTCGGAACTCTAGAATCCCAAGAAAAATCAGTATATTCATGTGGAAATTATCGAATTGTCTACTGCCTTTTGATGACACTTTGAAATATATGAATATATTTGTGGCTTCTAGATGTTATATCTGTGCCAACAATTCTGATTCAATTAATCACTTTTTCAATAATTGTGACTTTGCTATGAATGTTTGGAATTTCATACTTAGCAATTTGGTTGTTCCTTATCATAATTTCTCTAATATTTGGGATAGGTTATCAATGTTATGGACTTATGTGGGTATTGCAGGAACACACACAGAGTTGGTCAGAATTATACCATCCTTTGTTTGTTGGGCTCAATGGAAATAAAGAAACTCTATTATCTATAATGGTAAAAAACCTAACATGGATCATTTAACTAAAACCATCACAAATGATCTTTTCTTGGCATTTTTCTGTAAACCAATCCATTTATATATTCAACATGATCTTACATGGTATGAAAAAGGTTTTATTCCCGTACCAAAGCCACCTCCCAAACCTGCCATTACCGTGATATAATGGTCTAAACATGTATGTGGTTTTAAAATCAATACAGATGCCTTATGGGAGACATCAGAAATTTTCGCTGGTCTTGCTATTCTTAGCAGGGATACAAATGGTGATATGGTGCATGTAGAGACCAAAAGATCAATGGCAATTTCAAGTCTTCATGCGGAATTGATAAGTCTCTTTCTGCTCCTTTTATAGTTGAATCAGATTGTATGATTGCTATTAATTGTGCTCATCAGCCACTATAGGCACCTTGGAAGCTATATCATCTTGTTATTCAATTAATGCCATCATCTTTGAAACTCGATGCTCTCTGACCCATATTAAGAGAAGCGAATTGTTCAGCTGATATGTTATCGAAAATGGCTCTACACAATGATTAACAACTAGTTTACACCTGGAATTCTTTAAACCGGGAAATAAGAGGACTAATCCTCTTAGATAAACATGATGTAACCAGTCTAAGGATTGGCAAAACATAAACTGATCCATGCTACTATCCTTTTTCAGTTTTGGTGTTTACTTCCAGAATATTCCACGAAGATCAAAGGCATTCACGGACAACATTGCTGCAACCTTCACATTTGAAGCCCTCAAGCTCTCAAACTATTAAGTTCATCACTTTTGATGCAGTACTCTTGACATTTGGAGATGCCCCGGTCAAAGTTAGGAATTAACACATGGGGTGGAGATTACTAACTTTGGAATCGCATCTCCCAATCACTTTTGTATCATATATGCATTGGACCAAATTGTAGATTTGTTTCATATTATCTTTTGAAGGCAACTATGTTGCCTAAGCCATTCTTGGTTTCAAACTGATTGTATTCATTTCCTTTTTCTTTAAGGCTGGGGGCCTATTTATTTCCCCACCTACGGGTGGTTTATTATAATAATATAAAAAAGATGCATGCTTTCTCTACTAAGCTTCTGTTCATTTTACTGTTGTAACAAATTATATCATTGAATGTGACACACTTTTCTTTTTAGTTATTTTTTTTTTGTAGATTTGGCACCCTTTCTTTTTATGACAAGATTCTTTCAATTTCATCAATTTATTTTACATTTTCCTTTCTAAATTCAATTTCATTCTCTCATTTCATTCACCTAAATCTAACCATATAATCATATGGTGTCACATCCAACAAAACGGAGATAGTACTCCGATCCAGATATTTTGTATTACCTCTGGTTTCATAACATTGGTTCATTTTCCTTTTTTGTTTGGTTTTTTAACAATGACTCCTCCCACTTTTGGCAAAGTTTAGGTTATTTTCATCCACTCAATTTACTTTTTACTCTCTCAATACAATCTCCACCATTCATTTTATTTTTTAAAAAATAATGTGTTATTTTATTTGGGGACAATGTTAGAAAAACAGAGGGAGTAACATGCATGATACATGTGTTTCCAATTGTCTGGTTAGCCGATGACAAATGCCATCAACTCCAGTGGATAAGATCGTCCGTTTGAATTAGTACCATAGATATTACACCTTTCTTTGGTAGTCCGTCTATATCATCTCATTTCAAAGTTAAAACTTTAATTTTTATTGATTGATTTAAAATGCTTGATCATCATTAAAAATAATTAAAATTTGTGAAAAATTGATATTTTAAAACTGTGTTATAATAAATCTAACAATGTATCATTCAATAGTATTTATACTCAGGTAAAGTTTTGGAAAAAATGTCTTTCCATAGGCATATAGAAAAATGAGATTAATTTTTTTTTAAATCAATTTTTCAAAGATGCTTGAAAACGCTCAGCGGTGATTACAATGAGTGGAATTGACATCCAGCCTAACTAGCTTCTAGCAATAGCTATATTGTAAGGATATCTAAATTACATATCAACCAGACTGATCGTCCGTACTATTACAGATAAGAGATCCAATAAAAAACCGTAACATCGCCTTCAGAGATATTAACTTGCTTCCTGCGAAAATCATGACCACTTGGTAAAGAAGAGCGTATCACGCATCAATATCACTGTGTCAAACAGTGACCTTTTACAACTATAAAACCACTTGATCCAACCACAATCTATGTTATCTAAACTGTAAACACCTTGAAAAACATAGATCTGACGAACCCAAATTAATGGAAACCCAAAAATAAAACCACAAACAAAATTGCGAACACACAATTTGTACAAGCAGACCAAGAACAATACTTCAACGTGAACAACTAAATCGATTTATCATCATGAACACAATGATCTAATCGATCGTGTCGAAAAATAAAACTAATATGTGAAGACAAATCTCACACTTATTTAATATCAAAAACTTGAAATAAAATAAACTGTTGTTCCCCATATCCCCTAATGGGAAGATGGGGAAAAGAATGAAGAAGAAGGCTTGCGGCGAGGGAGGGATGTGGCGAGAGGGTTTGCAAACTTGATTGAAAAAAATAAAACGAGATTAAATTAGAATTATAGAAAGGTAAAAAGTTTTAGTTGCAATATTAAAAAATTATTATGCAACGTGTAGTAGTTATAAGTTCATGTCCACGTTAATGCAACTCAAGAAATTTATCTTGATTTTTTCTAATTTGCAGTTTAAACTTTGATTTTTTCATAACTTATGGAAAACTCATCTTTTAAGAGACAGCCACTTATACTTATACACTAATTCAAATTTATGATTAATGTTTTAAAAAAGGACAGAATAAATAAATAAATTGTGGTTGAAATGAGATAGATGGAGCATTACACCCTTGGGATTCTGCAAGGAAAGTTCTAATCTAAAGTTGTCTTCATTTTAAAAATAATAATTAAGACCACCAAAGTGGCGGATTAATAGGCACCTCAAACCTTAGAACCCAAAATGTCATCCTTCATACATGAGACGTTCATTGTGTGAACGATACCTATTTGATGCTAAGTCGAATCAAGAAGCTTGATTCGCAAAAGACCAACCTTTGTTATGAAGTGCTCCCAAGTGTAACGAACTCCACCCCTACTGTCGAACATTACCTTGGCCGGATTTCATCACAAAGGTTGGTGAAGATAACTTGGCTATATAAATTGGATCTATGTGACTATACGAAATGGAGCTATGTGACTATACATATGATGAAGTGAATAAGAGTATTGTCCTGAAGTAGCCCCAGTTTTGTAAAATCTCATGTCTGCAACGTTGGATAGATTGCTCACCAAGTCTGAAGTTTGAAAGTCGAGTCCCATCGAGGTGAAGCAGTCCTTTTACTTTTGATGCTAGACTCTGATGCTGGGAACTCCCTCTCTGTCAAGCTTGAACAGACTATTCTCCAGCTGAGTGAGAGCCTGATTTCCAAAGATACCTTCAGTACCTGTTCTTCTGCATCTTTTAGCCAACTGGTCTGCAATTTTGTTAGCCTCCCTGCAACAAAAAAAGAGTTGAGCATTAGCAGCTTGTAATTGGAGGGCTGTATGGTATGCCTTCCAAGGTCCAAAGCCTGGATCTGATATAGCACCCACAACTAGAGTACAATCTGTTTCAAAATCCACCATTCTTATGTTGATATTCATCTACAAGACTAAATCCGGTCCTAACTTAATTTCATTAATTTTAGCAATGAGAGGAGAATAAAAAATACCAATCTTCATTATGAATGCAAGGACTGAACCATTATGATCTCGAAGAACAACAGCTAGTCCACAATTTCCAGAGTTAGAGTTCCATGAAGCATATGAATTTACTTTATATCTTCCATTTATTGGTTTTTCCCACTTTATAATGCTTAATGTCTTTGCTGGATGTTATAAAATGGTATTGAACCAGCATCAATCCAGTGTTGACCATTTTTGGTTTGTTTTTTAAGTGGAAAGGCAGCAAGTGATTGTCTAATCATGCCCATAAACCTATTCCAAACCACAGACACATAACAAACACTACCTTCATGGACTTTCTTGTTCCTAGCATTCCACAACGACCAGCATAAAACATTGGATACATACTTATTAAAGCATCATTTGTGGGATCCATGTTTGATTTAGATAAATAGTAAGAAAACCTATCCCAAATATTTTGAAAGTGGATCCTTGGAAATAGCAGAAGATCATGCAGTTTATTCCAAACATTAGAGGCTATTTGACATTCATGAAAAAAGTGATTAATAGACTCACTATCCTCACAGCAGCAACAACATTTTGAAACAATTTGAATTCCACATAGCTTCAAGTTGTCATCAGTAGGCATCAGGTTATTTAATAGCTTCCAAAAGAAAACCGAAATCTTTGGGGGAATCTGTTTTCCCCACACAAAAGACAAAGATCTTACCTTGTTTTTGCAGCTCCTTATACACTGAAAAACCGATCTATAAGTGAACTTATCATTTTCCTCCAATAGCCAAATGAGTCTATCACTATATTGTGGTTTCAATTCCGCCTGAAAAAGAAATGAGTGCAATGCAGGAGGAAAACCAGAAAAATAATTATGGTTAAAGTCATCCTTAATGCTAACATAATCCTTTAAGGTTAGATGTGGCATTGGTACTGGTAACTGGCCCTCTCATTGATCAATCAACAGGCCTTGGCCACTCCAGTTGCCAAGCCAGAAGCTGCAAAGTCCATCTCCTATTTGTATTCTAGTGTTAGCTTCACCTATGTGCTAGATTTTACAGATTCTTTTCCCAAGTATGTGAATCTCTATATGTATGTGGGAAAGACCATAGTAGTTTAGACCAAATAGTTTCACCTTATTGGAGCTTCCACCAAAGTTTAAGAGAGCATGTGTTAATTGTTGTCCTAATATCCCTAATGCCTAGGCCATTTTCAGATTTAGGGTAAGCCACGTTCTTCCACCTTCTCCATGTCTTATTCTGTCCAAACTCATATTTCCCCCAGAAGAACTTAGCAAATTTAACCTGTATTTCATCAGTAACTGTCTTTGGAGGGTTTAAAGCTGCCCAAATGTGTTTAGAATATGAGTTAAGCACATGTTTAGCCAAAGTTAATCTCCCAGCCAGAGATAGCCAAAAAATTAGACCAGTTCCCAAGAGCCCTATCAATTTTCTCTAACAATGGTTGAAACAAGATTGTTTTCATCCTACCAAAATATACTGGGCATCCCAAGTATTTAAAGGGTGTTATTCCATGCTTCATGTTGATTATGTCCTTAATCTTTCTAATGAACACCGGAGTGGCATTTCTATTTACAAAGAAATCACACTTGTTAAAATTAACCTTCTGGCCTGAAACACATTCAAAATTGGTGAGAAACTTTTTAATTCTTTTAAAGTTTAGGGGATTACCCTTTAAGAATAGTACTGTGTCATCAGCAAAGCTAAAATGTGTTATATTAGGGCAGCGCCTTGGCATACTAAAGAATTTAAGGTATCCCACCAGAAAAGGCTACTTTAATGGTCTAGTAAATGCCTCAGTTAATATATTGAATAAAAACTGTTATATTTATATGATTGAATTTAAAAGGAAATTATATTGGAGAAAAATGTGACTTCTCATGTGGAATTATTTACTTACATTTATATTTTTGACAGAATCCAAATAGTGGTAATTGGTTTTTCAGCCTGACTGAACCAAAGGTTATAGTTGGATATTAGCTAAAGAATTATTTGGAAGTGCTTTAGAAAGTTGTGCATGATTGATAAAGCGGGGAGGAATAGCTACCAGTTATAACAATATTAGCCCTCAAATGGGAAGTGCACAATTTGAAAATAGGGAGTATGATAAGACATGCTACATGCGTCAAGTTTCAGTTATAGACATCAATCTTGCAACACGAGATCCTGACGATTCCCTCATTTCCGATATTATGGAGACCACTATCCCTCTAGTGATCCCTATTGGGATTGCGAATTTCTCTTCGATGGCGTTGGAGCAGTGGCAGAATCAAACCAACATATTAGGGGGGATAAGTATATAATTTTTTTATTTGAAGGTAATAGAGACAAAGAGTTTTTGTTGATTTTTCATATGTAGTGTCAATGAGTCTATATTTCAAAATATAAAGTCATCAATCGACTTTCACGTTATTCGATGGTCTTCAACGGTTTTGTTGATGTACGAATGAGTACTCAACCGAATTGTTTACTCCATCCCTTTTTTAATTTTTTTTAATTTTTATCAACATTTTTCATAATTGATCTGATTATAAATCTAAGTTAGTATATGAATATCATATGATCATGAAAATTGCAAAATGTTATTAGATTGGTTAGGAAATATAATTTTTTGTATACACCAATATTATAACGAAGATATTTTTAGATTCCTTGTAAGTGTATTTTCTAAATATAATTTTTTGAAGGGTGTTATTACACGTCATTAAATTTATTTATGGTAAAGCACATTTTAAAAATTATAATAAAAATGTATTTAAGTACATATTGTATGGAGAGAATTTAGAATAATTTATCATTTTAAAAAAACAAGAATTATAATTTGTTAAAGAGAAGATAAAAAAAAAGAAATGAAAATCATACCAAAATTTGGGCCTAAGAGTCAAGGCGCAAAATTTCTACTCTTGATCTAGCCCATGTAGGAGTTTAGGTTTCCGTTTATTTCGCTAAAAACTTCTTCTTCTCCATCTTCAATATTTCTGTCTGCAATTCAATTCCACTTTCGGCGACAAAATTCCTTGATTTCTTCTACTATTTTGATGCATCAGCCACTGAAGTCATCGTCGGGGGCGGAGCCAGTACGCCCCTCACCTATTTAAACAAACGGTGCTAAAGGAGTGGGGATGAGTCCTTAGTAGTTCGTTCGTCAGAACTTACCAGGGCGGCTGCACCGGCTCGCCCCGGTTCAGTTCTGCC
>JAULKK010280484.1:0-14383 GCA_032355705.1 Rubia peregrina
CCAATTTAGTTTCATTATATTTCAGACTAGCTTTTGTGAACTTAGGGTGAGACCTTTTCATGGTACATGCCAAGTTCTGGTTGTATTGGTTATCCATTGTTGATTTATTAGGTCTAATAAAGAAGTCCGACTTTGCACATCATTCTCACACATGATGTCGAGTTAACCAACATGCTACCGACTAAACTACGCATGATTTAAATGATTTGATTGGATTTAGGAACTGGTTTGGAGTGATGGGCATGTACGATATCGCTAGTCCCAATATACGACGTCGAGATAAATTCGGTGCACCTGACCATGTGTGCGGAGTCACTTATCTAGTAATTGACTATTACTGCTAGATCATACCCATGTTAAAATAACCGAGGTAAAAGAACTTTTTACATCGGTTATTTGACCTAAGCAAGAAAACGAGGTAAAATGGGCGAAGTAATAAGTTCAGTTTCTTGTAGTGTTAGAAGAAATCAGTATAAAATTTTCGAGTTGAATTAATCGGATCATAAACTTATAACTACTGCAAATTGCATAATAAAATTTTAATATTATAACTATAACCTTTTACTTTCTTATAATTCTAATTCAATATCATCTTTTTATATGCCCAAGAAAATGTGTTTTTTCCGAAGAGGTTGTTTATTTATTTATTTTATTGTAGTATGGCATTGGGACGAATTAAAGTTTTGAAGTGAGACTACTCAAATAAAAAGCCGAAATAAAGCGCTTTTTTCGCAACCCTGCCAGCGGAATTGAGCTGCCTGCCGTCTCTCACAGTATAAAGCTCCCTACGCTTTCTTCCACCACCACATTTCCAACTCTACGACAATGGCCAACAACAAGGAGCCCGAGCACAACATAGAAGAAGAAGAGGCCGCCGCTGCCGAGGATGAGGACACCGGAGCTCAAGTCGCCCCGATTGTCCGGCTCGAGGAGGTTGCCGTCACCACCGGCGAGGAAGATGAGGAACCGCTTCTCGATCTGTGCGCACTCTCTTTCGATCTGCTCTGATTTCTAGGGTTTATTGATTTGCCTTTTGAATGAATTGAATTTGGGATTTCAGGAAAGCGAAGCTTTATCGGTTCGACAAGGACGGGAACCAGTGGAAGGAGAGAGGCGCCGGGAGTGTGAAGCTTTTGAAGCATAAAGTTACTGGAAAAGTTCGCCTTGTTATGCGCCAGTCCAAGACTCTGAAGATCTGCGCCAATCATCTTGGTTTGTTTGCGCTTCACTTTTACTGGTGTCTCTGTTTTTTTAGCCTTTTAAAGTTTTGATATTCGTGATCTGATTGGAAATTGGTTCTATTTTGCAGTGCTTCCTACTATGACTGTCCAGGAGCACTCAGGAAATGAGAAGTCTTGCGTGTGGCACGCTCCTGATTTCTCCGACGGCGAGCTTAAGGATGAGATGTTCTGTATGAGATTCGCTTCCGTCGAGAGTAAGCATTTTTACTAAGTGAAAATTAGTTGATTTGTATTGTACAAATCAGTTGAATTGTATTAACTGCTTGTTTGATGAGTTCGAATTGTAGTTTTATATTTTGTAATTGGCTTGTTTGCAAATTGGGTTGCTTTTGTTGATGATCGACGAGCCTATAGTTAGCGGTATTGTTTGTCATCTAATAATATTGACAGGCTTAGTGCTAGTTTACTGTCAACCTGTAGGAATGGAGTTCTTTTTGCTTCATTTAATTGCACATCATGGTTTCTATTGTGGTTGTCTATTGAATTTCTATGTACTAGTGAATGCCTATAATATGGAACTTCTTGTACAGGAACTAGTTTCTGATTTTAGGCTGTAACTCCTAGTATAATCTGCAGTATCTTTCATGTAGTGATAGAAAGTTTCTCACATGTTTTTTTTTGCAATCTTGTCTTGATAATATTACTGCTGTAAGGAACAAGCAACCAACTTCAATGAACATGGAATATGACATTAGTTGTACTGAAGGGACCTGTTTTTTCTTTGTATTCCTCTAAAGGTCACCAGAGGCAATTTAATATCCGAATAACTGAGAACATTTACCCTTTGAGCCTGCATATTTGGACCCCCTAGTACCTTATGGTTTTCCTGCTCCAGACAGAAGTACGGTTGATCCCAATTTGTATTTTGAACTATGAAATTTATTTTGATTCAACTAGTGGTTATTGTTTACCTGTATTCTTTAGGAGGTTGATTCCCTAGTTGTGTTCTTAGCTGCTTAGACTTTTAAATGATTGTGACCTTAATAATAGTTGTAACTAAATTAATTGCTTACACATATAATGCATTTGTATCCTTGTATGTAGAAGTATGTTGATTTTTCTGTTACTTTGAGATTTTCTTTTTGGCATTTAAGGCTAATATGTACTTGTTTATTGTGTATAGATTGCAGAAGCTTCATGGAGAAGGTTGAAGAAATCGCAAAATCTCAAAACAAAGCAGAGGAAAACAAAGAAGCTTCAGAGGCTGCTGAACTGCTTGAGAACTTGAGTGTTGAAGAGACTGCACCTGCTGCTTCTGCTGCACCCGCTGCTTCTGCTGCACCTGCTGCTTCTGCTGCACCCGCTGCTTCTGCTGCACCTGCTGCTACTGATGACGATGTCAAAGAGAAGGAATCTGAGACGGAAAAGCAAGAGCCCGAATCTTCAACTTGAGAGATTGATTATGGGCATCACCTCTTCTTCTGAGGTACTGGGGTTAATTTTTCACCTCGGTGTCATCTTCTACGTCTCCTGAGGTCAATGGATTGTAATCTATGGATTTATTGGTCAAGTTCGAAAGTTTGTCGTGGTCGGTTAAACTTTGAGTCCTTCCCTTTGTGACCTAGGAAGACTTGTGATTGGTTTTAGTGCGAGTATTATTAGAGGTTTTTGGTCAGCGGCATGTTAATCAGCTTAAAACAAGTTTCGTGTTGAGTCTATGTATCATGCATCCTTGTTATAGTTTGTTTAATACAGCTTTTGTTGCCATTAAGGTTGAAAAACTAGAACTCCCTGAATTCGTTTCATGGTGCGATTGTGAAGCCCTTTGTTTAGTTGGGGATTCGTTACTTCCATCTAGCTTGGTCTCTACTTTGCACCTAGATGAGTCAATTTCTCTCCGCTTCATTAAAATGGTGACTTTGCTTGCTAGTAAGTTGCAAGTCTCATGGCAATTGGGGCAATGGGTTGGCGGGTTACAAGCTCTGAATCAAAACTAACCCGATAATGATTTCGGATCAACCCGGTAATAATTTTGGATCAATTTTAATCCATACCCGATGTAGTAATTATTATACATGCAATCCGAATCCGATATGAAAAGCATAGCAAACATAAAAAAAAAAATCCAACCTAAAGATAATCATGAAAATACTTAATAAGTTAAAACATGACACGAAAAGAATTTATAAGCCTAAGAATTTCAATAGTTTATCAGCATCCAAACATAGCTTCACATCAATTCAATTAAAGAGCAAATGACTTCGATGGCTTCTTAACTACCACGATCGTTCACCTTTGTCTCCTTATTTTTTTGAACACTTTTGACCCTCCAACTTACAAAACAGCTCAATTGTGCCATTCCATCAGGTCAGACCGTAAAGTCTGGTCAAATTAAAATAGTCATTTCCCATGCCTTTTCTTTTCTATTTTCTATTTTCATATTTCTTCTTTCTTTTTCCTTTCCCCCTTCCCCGACACCTTCTCTTATTCCCCTTCCCCGTCTAAAAATCGAAGCCCGTCATCGCCTTCACTATCCCTCCCAGATTCGGGCGGCGGGTTTTAGAGGTGGTGGGCAGCGGGTGGTGGGTGGTGGAGGGCGATTTCTGCTGGTGGAGGGCGGCGATTTCAGGTGGCGGCGGGATTGGGAAGGGGAAAAAAGGGAAAAAAGTAAAAAAGAAAATGGGAAATGTCCCTTTTGACCTTAAAATTAACACTGAAAACCTAGCTTAACAGGCTGACCTGATGGAATGGCTACAATTCAGCTGTTTTGTAAGTTGAAGAGCCAAAAGTGTTTTAAAAAAAGAAGATAAGGAGTCCAAATGTGAACGATCGTGATAGTTAAGGGACCGCCAAAATTATTTGCTCTAATTAAAATGATGAAAATTCATTAAAAACATTTTCCGAATGTGATAATATAAAGTTTACAAACCAATTCAAAAGTGTACAAAACAAATTCCAATAGTCATAAAATAGAGCAACTCTTTATTAAGATAAATCAGGGTTGAATTAAATTTTTTTAGATGGTCTTACGTGAGACAGTCTAAACTTTGGGTAGAGAACTTTTTGCAAGAATTAAAACAAAATTTCACATTCCCCAAATTTATTAGCAGCTTTTAAAAATAAACCCATTACCAGTGAAAATGTGTAATAATTGCATAGTGATCCGTGCAAACTTTAGGCTCCCTAAAACAAGGTTTGATGTTACTTTTATACTATTATTTTTGGATTAGTAATATTTATTCGTATAAGGAAAAAATGCTAAAATGATTCCGAGTTCCTTAAAAAGTGAAAAAAACTCTATTGACTATTTTATACTATCATCTTTAGAAAAAACAAATACTAAAATGACCCAGAGTTCCTTAAAAAGTGCAGAAACAACCCCATGTTTTAAAGTGCTAAAATGAACATGATCTCATCAGTGTCAGCCTTTGTTGGAATAGAGGGAAATGATCGATTTTCCCCATGATTTAAAAAAATAGAAAAATTCAAAAAATAAATAAAGAAAGATGGTTATGCCAACAATTTCTTATTACCCTTTCGACGGTGGTCTTTTCAGCTGAACACCACGTCCCTTAATTTTCTCACTCCAAAAGGATTTTTCCACCAAGAACTTCTGTTCCTTGTACTATTTTATTGGTTTAGAGGCTTCTAGCCTCTTTTTTGGGATAGGATATTTTTTTGTTGAGCTGGTATGACAGACATTTCTAAAGTTACCTCACCATTTCTTTCAAACTCTTAATTCACAGTAGTACATGTGTGAATCCTACGTTGTATCGCTGCTTGATTGGTGTCTCAACATTACTTTTCATTGTATGGCTTTGAAGTTAATTCTGGTAGTCAGTATGTTCAGGATCCTATAGTTGATCGCTTTAATGCGTCATATTCTTCACTATGTTAAGGGAACCATTCACACTGGTATTGCCTTCCACTTCACATACTCTTCTAAGGTTTTGGGATGTCGTCTGGGCTCGTTATCTCAATACTTATTGATCGACTTATAGATATACTGTGTTTCTTGGTTTCAATCTTGTCTTTTGAAGTGGCAAGATGCAGTCAATAACTTTCCATGTCAATTATGAATTTGAGTATCGTGTTTTGGCCAACACTATTGCGAAGTGGTTTGGTTGTCTCATATGCTTCACGATCTTCACCTTCCTCTTCCTGTCTTGCGTCCTTTGCTTTCTGACAACAATAGTGCGATTTATTGGCATAGAATTCAGTTGCTCAAAAGTATACCAAGCATATTTATATCTACTTTTCCTTTATCCGAGAGTTGGTGCCTCTAGTGAGTTTGGTGCTAGTTATATCTCCACTTCGCTTTAGTTGACTAACAATTTCACTAAAGGTATTTCTAACCCTTTATTTGAGTTTTTTTAAATTCAAGTTTCGTGTTTTAATTTTTTACTTGAGAGGTAATAGAGTTAATTTAGTGTTACTTGATGACTAAGTTAGAGTTGAGTCATGAGTGGTTTTTTGAATGGGCTAATTATAACCATTGTAGGCTGAAATTAGGGTTATTCATGTGAGTGGATGTAAATGGGGTAAAGGGAAGTCGCATTTCGAAAATGCGACCTCCACCTCATTTTATATTTGAACTTTTTAACCTTAGGCCACTGCTGACATTAAAAAATGTAAGCTGTATTTACTTCCCCTTCTTTTGTTTTTTTATAGTAGGTGCCATTGAGGGTTGACATTAGAGACTGATTAATGAGTTGATCGAATTTCAACATTTAAAATAAATAAATTAAAGCATCACTAACCTTACAACTTATCATTTATTTAAACATTTTTCAAACAATATAAAATAATATTACTATCCTAACAATACCACTCATAGTTAAAAACAAAATTTTCAATTTTCAAATTACATTTGTAATTTTTAATAAAAATAACGATAATTTAAAAAAATTATATTTAACAAAAAATAAATGTAAATTATTATTCTATTTAACTCGAACTACACTAATAATTGTACTATAATATTATAAGTATTATTTTTAATACAAATTTAAAAGGAAAATGGAATTCAAGTCCACCCGATTCAAATTTGATCAAAAATTTAAAATTTATATCTCTTGTTACAAAAGGATAATAGAAAGTCGTGTTACAGTTGTCGAAGAATTGGTGTAATGATATTAATGCGTGATACACTCATCTCTGTCAATTGATCATGATTTTAGGGGAAGCAAGTTAATATTCCTAAGACCATGCACAATGGTGAAACCACAAAGAAACCACTATTGTGGTTTATTTCCATTAAATATTTAATTTCTATTTCGCACCTCACCAAAAAGCAACCACAAAGAAACCACTTCATTTTTACCCCCACAATGGTATTTTTTTAATAGGTTGGGATTTATATTAAAAGGCTCCCCATGCCTGTAAAAGACCGAAAAGAAATAATGTTACAAGCAGTTTTAAACTGGTTTTAAAAGAAAGCAACTTTGATACATGAAAGGAGATATAAAAAAGATTATGAGAAACTCCTGGAAACCTTCCATGTGATTCCATTTCATAAATCTCCACCCATTGTGTTAATTCACGAACTGGCCAGACATGGAAGGACTGCGTTTTCATGCCCCAGTAGCATTGATCAACCTATAAAACGAGATCTTCGAATTTGCATATGGAGTTTCACAAAAGGAGAAGGATGCAAGATGAGTGATTCTGAAAGGGCAGGAGAAAGGTCTGGATGCAAACCTCCGAGTCATACTGAGGTTAATGAAGAGAAAATTATCCTTGAAGAAGCACTTGTCAGTAGAGGTCCAGCCATAAAGAGGGAGAATGCCCTTGTCAGTAAGAGAGTTCCAGAAGCAAGAGAGTTCCATCCAAAATGAGTCCCATCCAAAATGATTCCCAGTCCAAGTTGAATGGAGTCCTGTTACCATTCTAGGCAAGGTTTGCCTCTACTGATGCTTCGTATAACCTGCAAAGAGGGAAGAATAGTAGCAGTACCACCATCTAGAAAAGAGAGGATGTTGCATGATAGAAAGACCAGCAGTTGAAATTTGAACAGAAACTGATTTATGGACCCACAATGGTATAACCACTAAGAAACCGATCTATGGACCCCATTTAATTTTCTCTATCATAGTCATTAATTTTACTTTTAATATTTAATTTAAATAAATTTTCCGCTCAAAATAAATTGAAATGTGAAATTTGATAATACAATTTTAATTTTAAAATTTAATTTTGCTAAATTTTAAATTTTAAAAAACAAATATTGATTTTGTTTTAAAACGGAAATTTTTTGTGCAGTTGATAATATTTTGTTTCCCTCTCTAGAAGAAAACCCATCACTTCTCTCTACCCTTCTTTTAAAACCCTAATTCCAAATCGGAGGGTGACGCCGAAGCCGGACCACCACATTCTGTGGTGGTCCCCCTACCCCAGTCCCACCCCCATCCTCTTTACCCTAGTACCTTTATATTTACAGCGACCACAATTCTTTCACCAATGACTAAACATGAAGAGACACCACTCCACCGATGTTTTCTGCAATCTTCACCAATGCTTCACCGGCCCTTTGCCCGCCAGATATCTGCCTTGCCGCCCGCGACTCTAGCGGCAACGGAGAGATGGATCCCGACAAGGAGGTTTTCTTGCCGATGCAACTACCGATGGTCGTGTCAGAGAACGATAAAGAAAATGCAACACGGTTGGAAAATGACACAACTATTGGTCGGCATTTTCAGAGGACCACCCGAGCCTCTGGGGTTTCTGTGACCCACCCGAGGCCAAGTTGACTCAGATATGATGTTTACCGAGCCTACTCAGTTTGGGACTGACCAACTCAGCTAGTAGAGGCAAACTCGGTATCATTAAAGGGTGTGGGTCAACTCAGGAGTCACATCCGAGTCAACTCAGCCCGATAGGTTTCAACTTGGGTCAACTCAAAACTGATCGTTTTCTCCGGTGATATCAAGATTGTGAGGGTACTTCTCTATTTTTATTTTATTTTTCAGGTGGGAGGCTTTTAATTAATTTTTTACTTTGTTAATTTCATATATATTGAGGGTATCTGTTTAAAAAATAGGTCTTTTTGGCTAAAATATTTAGCCACAACTGCTCTTTGCCAATTCTAAGTTTTTCTGATGGCTCTTTTTGCTTGGTTAAACTT
Organism: Rubia peregrina; assembly: GCA_032355705.1. NCBI lineage: Eukaryota > Viridiplantae > Streptophyta > Magnoliopsida > Gentianales > Rubiaceae > Rubia > Rubia peregrina. Next base: position 8,305 of record JAULKK010280484.1, read on the forward strand.
AGTTGACTTCCGATCTGGTCTATATGTTGGTATAGGAGAAATCCAAGTCAAGGTAGTTACAACAACTTACCTTTGGCAATTCCATTCATAATTCATAGTCTAGATCTGTAGACCGAGTAAGTTGAAAAATCTTTGATTGATCATCTTGTGTCGTGTTAGAAACTTTTGTACTTTCTACTAAGTTTACATACATATCCAAAAGACCTTTTTGGTGTCCAAAATGACCGGGATCGTTCCTACTTTCTATAAAGGACTTTAATTTAATGGAGATGAATAGGATCTTACACTTATGGAGCTGTTCATTTTCATTTTGGTTGTGTTAGATGTTGATTAGGATTGTGCATTGGAAACTCCGTGAGAAGGTGGCTTATATTTGAATACTGTGATTGGCCTCCAATGGTTCGAGCCGAACTAGCTGGAAGTGTCATAAGTATTCAACCATTCATCCTACGATGCACTCTTTTTTATTTTGTTTATACATATAGGATACAGATTTGTAATTTGATGATTAGCACCTTTATGATAACCCTAGTTTTGGGGCAACTGATGTAAACCTTTAGGAAACAAATGTAAGCTTTCGGGCAACAAATGAGTTTAATGAAAAGGGAAGGACACCCTTCAAACTCTGTCTGCGAGGGTATAAATTTTTTAAAAAAATTTTAAAAAGAAAAATTTTAAAATAATTATTTGGATATTTGGCAAGGGATGACAGTGGGGCGTGTTTTGGTGGAGGTCCGTCATGCATCCGCCCAAATATGGTGGGTATGAACGTATTTTTCGTGGGGGGAGGGTATGGGTATGAAAATTGATACTCGCCATGGGTAGTGGGTCAGACATGTATATTAGTTCATACCTGCCCCACTATAATCGCTATGTACAGACTAATTTATTATATAATAAACTATTATTTTTCATAATGCACATGATTTACTTATAATATTTACATGTAAATATTATTAAAATTATTAATTTTAATGTAAAATTTAGGTACTTTTTGGAGTTACAAATGGGTGAGTAAAATGGATTTGAAGTGGATATGGAGACCCAACTGGGTGATGGGGAGGGGGTGGATTTTAATATTGTACCTGCCATGGTGATGGGGCTGGTATGAGTATGAAAATTTAGATAGACATAGCTACGAAGATACCATAATCCGTACTCGTCTTGCCCCCATTGTCATCCTTACATGTGGTCCAATCAGGTGCCGCCACATATCCGGACAATTAATTTTTTAATAAAAAAAAGCAGCTGGGGAACTTAGTGGGACACGTGGTCCAATCAACGCATGCCACATGTCCCATATGGTGACAAAAAAAAACAGTCACAAGGGAAGTGTCAGCTTGGTGTAAGAAAGGTAAGAATCGAGCGGTTACTAAAAGATGGGACCGCAGACCGATTTCATCTAGATGAAACCACAAAGAAACTTCACTGTAGGGATTTTTGTAGTTTTTTGTGGTTTCTTTTCAATAAGAAACCACAAAGAAACTCCATTGCGCATGCTCTTATTCTTAAAAACAGTGAATGGCTACAAGATGAACATCTAGATCGAATGAATGATAGTCTAACTAGTGATGATGATCACCAAGCTAAAGATATCATAATACATAACCTCGAAATAAAATTTTAGTATATAGATTCGACTTAGATAAAAGGCTTATAGAACCCTATATAATTTATATAAGTGCCGATATAATTTTCTGATAATTGAAAATGCTAATATAATCCTAGAAAATAAGTGAAAGTGCAAAAAACTCTCTCCGACAACTTTTAGCCGGAATGCTATGAAAAGATATTTTTGCCCTTCTAAAAAAAGTTGAAAATAGGGAATGTCATTATTGCCCCTAGCGTCATTAATACCCCAATTATTGTCACCGGACCACGGCTGCGCCGCCACTATAATAAGTAGGGTTATATCAGCACATTATGAAAACTGATAGGGTTAAAACAACTCATTTCTTAAACTTATATGGTTATATTAGCACATTAGTAAAAAAAATGTATGATTATATCAGCACATACTAAAGTTCTAGATGAGTTCACAGGTTAACTAGTACTTTTGGAAAATTAAGAGTTTAATTGGTATTTACGACAGGAGTCCGTCTCTTGAAAGACGATCTTTTCATAAGCCATGGAAATACCAATATTTAAAGTGCAAGTTAGAAGAAATGAAGATAAATTTTTTAGGTTGTATGAATCAGGTTATAAACTTTATAACTACTACACGTTGCATAATAAATTCTTAATATTGCAACCAAGACCTTTTACCTTTTATTATTATAATTAAAGTCAATCTTTCCATAAGACTATAGAAAGACGGTGTTTCCCAAAACTTTGTCTTACGAAAAAATTGAAAATAAAAAATGATTCATTTTTCTATCTATGAGATGTTTGACATATAGCATTTCAGCTAGATTTTGATTTTCAACTTCTCATTTTACTAAAACAAGTGAAATAGGCACTCGATAATTAACTTTTACATGACTGGAAGTTAGATTTTTTGCCAAAATGAAAAATAATAATTTGGGTTTGTCGTTGACCTTTTTAATAATAATAATTTGAATTTTTCTTTATCAAATCGCCAACAATTAATATGGATATTTACTAAATACTTCCTCCGTCCCACCAGTTTTGGCCTATTTTTTTGTCAACTTTCTCATATCATGCTTGACCATCAATAACTTTAATTACGGATATTAATGGTATATTAAAATTTAATATTTAGAAACTACGTAAACATAGGAGTCTAATAATATCTCACATGATGATATTGGAGACTATATACTAATTGAAATTTATGGTCAAACATGGTATGAGAAACTTGACCGAAAAATAGGTCAAAACTGGTGGGACGGAGGGAGTACTATATAAATAATATCGTACATTTAGAAATTTGAATTTAGCTAAATGTAATAAATGAATGGAATTAAATTTATAAAGTAAAAAGTAAAATGAGTGAATGAAATTGAATAAATTTTGCTAAAAATAAAACTTTTGTCTATATAAATAAAAGAAACAAGAGAAAAATACTTTTATAACCCTACCTACTTCAATGGTTCACGACGGAGAGGCAAGTCTTCAATGGTTCACGACGGCTTTCCTGCAGTGTCTCCGAAGGTCGGTTATGGCTCACGATGGAGAGGCAAGTCCGATTCAAGGTCCACTTAGCCGAACTCGGTCAACTCAGTACTAAATCAATCAACTTGGTTCAAGTCAACTCAACACGCCTGTAACTCAGCTGCGGGTCAAGTTGCGACAGCGACAATAAGGTCTTCTCAACTTTTTAATGGCGTGATGACTCTATTTCCACCGATAGATCATACATGATAGTGGATAAATATTTTTAGATCTGGTTTACCGAATCTTCAGGGTTGGTTTTTGTATTTTTCCGACTGATTGAAGGGTTAATTTTTTTTTAGGTTGGATGCTTTTAATTTTGTTATTTCATTTATTTTCATTTTTCTTCAAATTTTTACATATTTCATTTCTAAAATGTGTGGTTCTAATATTTAAAATATTTTTTTTAAATTTTAGTACAATGTTTATTTTTCTGGCAGCCCGTAACCGGTAAAATTTTATTGACTTCAAATATGATATTCAAAGAATTAGTAAGGAAAAAATCCAAGTCAAAGTCGTTTAAACTACGGACTTTTGCCAATACTATTTTTCTAAGGATTTAAATCAATCTGTAGTCCTTAGTCCATTAGAATGTTTAAGCCAACTATATTGTTAAATCAGTTGAATTGGTCTTTACCATCTTTTGGGTTCAAGTCAAAGATAATTTTATGCATTATAAGTGATAATTACACACTGACGGATAATAATTCCAGTAATCAAAACGACTGGTTTGAGTGTCCTAGTTTAGGAAATGATTCTACGGGTTAAATGGAGATGGACCAGATTTTCAGTTGAAGAGCTTCATTTGCCTTGTTTTGATTGTCTCAGATATTTGATCATAAGTGTGTATGAAACATTTAACATGTGTATCATTTGATACTTTTCTGTGATTGGTTCTAATGGTAGTTTCAGGTCGATGCTATTGTGGCTACAAGATAACTACACAGTGATAACCACTTATCTTTAATGTAACATTCTCACTGCCACATAGGTCTAAGGTTAGTATTCTAATATTGACTAATGCCTTTGTGTACTTCTCTTTTAGTTACTGAGGCTAAAGATTAGAATTTTAATGTTTAGCTGGTACCTCAGTGTAAATGCACCAGTGGTGAAGGGGTGATTAAAGGCACTCTATCAAAGGTGGTTCCTGAGGAACATGCTTTGATTGGGATATGAAAGAGGTTTCGAAGTCGGAACTCCCTCCCAAGTCATCCCTTTCAATTTAAAAATGGGTTTTAATCAATTAAAGGTGGTTATGCCTTTAATCGATTAAAGGCAGTTCTATGATAGAACCGCCTTTAATTTGGAGCATTTGATTGGGTTTTCTCATTTACTATATAAATGGAAAATCTAAAGCCTTGTTAATTTTTCCTCGGTTTTTTTCCACAATACCAACACCTCTTTCATTATGGTTTGCGTCCAAACCCTCTCCCTCACATCCTAACTCTGTCTCTCTACCCTATAACCCTATAAACCCGATCTCCGCCTCTCCCTCCTGTAAACCCGATCTCCGACCACCTCTCTCCTGGTGTAAATCCTCCGCCGACCCCCACCCTCCGCCGATCCCCACCCTCCGCCTACCTTCACCCCCACAATCTTCATCCACCACTACACCACAACATTCATCCAACATTGCTGGAGATCTATTGGCACGTCGTTGTTGGAGACGCTTCCGCCGCTCTGGAGATGCTCCGCCGCTTTGGAGACACAATCATCACCGGTATGGAGATGCTTCCACCGCTCGCCGCTCACGGGTCTGGAGATACCTCCATCGCCAATTGACCGCGTTTCTATGTTTGTAGCCTCGCTGTTACCGGTCTTTTGTTTGCTCTGTTTGGAGACGTCTTTGGATCTACCTGTTACCGTGTCTTCTGTTTGCTGTCTATTATTGCTCCTCTTCCAAAGAAGGCCATGAGCTTCCGGAAACTTCACGTTTCCGATAGCCTTTCTAGAAAGTCAGAAATAGGTTCAAAACTCGGAACCTATTTCAGACCCTAACTAAAGGTGGTTCTCGGAAACGCCTTTGATTGTTTTCGATCAAAGATTGGACCATATATAATTTCCTTATAGGTCTTTCTCCACAAATGATGGGTTTATCCCACTTCGCATGTTGTAATCGCACATTGTGCAAAATTGTGCTTAGTAGAAAAGGGATGGGACGATTCATTAAAAAATAAAAATAATAACAACCCTACCTATTTCACATAAGTGCCAATATAACATTTTGATAATTAAAAGTGTAAATATAACTCTAGATAGTAAAAATAAGTGTAAATATACCCATTTTGGTAATGTTTAGCCAAAATTACATGAAAATACACTTTTGCCCCTATGAAAAATGATTTTTTAAAACAAAAACAATTATACCCTCTTCTTTATTCTTCTATGATTTAGGGATTCTGCTTCGTATTCTTCTTCGATTTGCTGCTTCTTCGATTCAAAGATGAAATCAATCTGGGTGGCGTCAGCGGGGTGGGTTAGGGTTTTACGATGGTGCAGGAGCTGGGTAGCATCGTGTCATCGCCATTGTGGGGGGAGCATGGTGGCATCGGGTGGGGTGTGTAAGGGTTTTACAATGGAGCCATAATGGGTAGCGTGTTGCATCGCAATGGTGAGTGGCATTGCGATATTGGCAGAGCAGGTGGCGTATCGCGAGATGAGTTAGGGTTTTGCAATGGCATCGAGGTTTGGTGGCATTGGGGCATTGAGATGGTGGGGTGGGTGTCATTGCGATGGTGGAGGAGCGAAGTGGCATTGAGTAGGGTGGGTTAGAGTTTTTTCACGATGGTGGGATGGGTGGCGTCATGGCGTCTGATGTGTCCATTTTATATGGTTATTTTGGGATCTTTTTGTATTCATTTTGGTACACTTTGGTGTTTTGAAGACTATGTTTTACCTCGAATTCTTATTATTAGAGTTGAGAGCAACTTTGTCGCTTTTGACACTTATAATGAGAATTCTGTGA
>JAULKK010280493.1:0-14383 GCA_032355705.1 Rubia peregrina
GTGAAACTTCAAGGCCAAGAAAGTAGTGAAGAACGCCAGGGTCCTTAATCGCAAACACACGATGCATCCGATCAATGAACTGCCTAACGAGAGTTGAATCATTCCATGTAAGAATGATGTCGTCCACATACACCATGAGATACAATAATGATGTCGTCCACATACACCATGAGATACAATAATGATGATCCTTTTGAAAGAACGAATAGTGAGGTGCCGGTTGAGCTACACTGAAAATCAAGCTGAGTCAAATAAGTGTTAAAGCGTTGGAACCAAGCTCGGGGAGTTTTCTTAAGTCCATAAATGACCTTTCGCAAGTGACAAACATAATCCGGATGAACTGGGTCCTTGTATCCAACATGTTGCTTCATATAAATCGGAGCATCGAGGAAGCCATTAAGAAATGCGTTCTTGACATTTAGCTGATGAAGCGGCCAGGAGTGCATGGTAGCAAAGGCGAGAATTGTCCGAACTGTGGACGCTTTGACCACAGGACTGAAAGTATGATCAAAGTTAAAGCCCAGAATCTGCAAGAAACCATGTGCCCCAATTCTAGATTTATGACGCTCAATAGTGTCATCTGGTCGATACTTCAGGCAATACACCCACTTGGAGCCAACAACGTTGACGTCTAAAGGTCGAGGCACTAAATCCCAAGTTCGTTGGCCACAAAGAGCTTCCATCTCTTCATCCATGGCAAAAACTCAAGCCGGATCCTGAAGAGCAGGGCGATAATCTGTGGGCTCAAACTGAGCAAGTAGAGCAACAGTAAGACCATGAGCAACGATATTAGAATAATCCCTGCGCTGAATAGATCTAGTCGCCTATCGAGTGACCATCTGATGAGTGTGAGACCGAGGTGGAGAGACACGAGGAGCAGATGAGACCAGCGAAGTGGTTGCTGCTGGTGAAATGGCTGGTAAATCGGGTGGTCTGGTCGGTGAACCAGGTGAGCTGGTCGATGACGAGATAGGCGAAGCAGGATGCATCATAGCAGTGATTGGATGGTTGGAATCAGCAGAGCAGACAAAATATGGTGATGTAGTCGGTGAGGATGATAGCATCGATGAGCCAGTAGGGCTGGCAACCGAAAATGATCACGAGGCGACGCCATAGTGGAAAAAGTAGAGATATTATGTGTTATATCAGTGGGATCCAAAAAGGTAGAGACATCCAGAGATGATGGAGGTACTGAAGTAGAACCATCGGCATAAGGGAAGAAAGTGTCGTCAAATCGAGCATGTCTGGTGACATAGATCTTTCCAGACGTAGGATCCAAACATCGATATCCCTTGTACTGGGAGTCGTACCCAAGAAAAATACAAGGAAAACTGTGAGGAGCGAGTTTGTGAGCTGCATATGGACGAAGATAAGGGTACACACGACAACCAAAGGCATGTAAGTTTGTGTATATAGGAACCCTACCATTGAGAACTTCATATGGTGATCGTCCACCAAGAAAAGGCGTGAGAAGCCGATTTATAGTGAATGCAGCCGTAGCAAAAGCGTGAGGCCAGTGAGAAAGAGGGACATGGGAGTGATATAACATAGATATGCCCATTTCAGTAATGTGGTGATGCTTGCGCTAGGGCCGGCCATTCTGCTCAGGAGTATACGGGCAAGAAATCTGATGGTGAATGCCCTTAGCTTGAAAGTGAGTTCGTAAGCGACCATTTACGAACTCAGTCCCTCCATCACTTTGAAACACCTTAATGGCGGAAGAGAACTGGTTCCCCACAAAAGCCTCAAAATGGAGATAAGCATCCCAAAAATCAGATTTTCAGCGGAGTGGGTAAAACCACGAGAGTCGGGAATGATCATCGAGGAAAAGCGCATAGTAGGAGAAACCATCAACAGATAAAATTGGAGAGAGCCCCCATAAGTCACAGTGAATCAGATCAAGTACCCTAGCAACACGTTTATCATTTGAATGAAAAGATAACTGCTTCCCTTTAGCCTTTTCACATGCATCACAAATGGTAGGTTTCAGCAAAATTGATGAGACAGATAAAGATCCAGAAGCTCGCAAACCAGAAATAACGGAATGAGGTACATGACCAAGACGAGCATGCCAGATTTCAAAAGACGCACGTGACTTATGAGACTCCACAGTAGACAGTAAAGCAGATGCACCATAGTCTAAAACATAAAGTCCATTTTCACGATGACCGTGACCCAAGATTGCACTAATGATTTTATATCGAATAATAAATGAGCGATCATCAAAACAGACAACAACATTTAAATCCTGAGTTAATTTGCTAATTGAAAGCAATTTTTGTGTGTGTCAGGCACAATAAGCACATCATAAAGAGACACAGATTTAGAAATCCAAGAATTATCAACATGAGTAATGGGGAGTTGATAACCATTATCAACATAGACCCTGGAAGAACCATGATAAAGTGCGACATGATCAACAGCAGCAGGGGACGGTGTCATATGTTTTCTGGGGTCAGAATCTACAATCCACTAGGAACCACACTGCTTAAATGCTGAATTAGGACCAAAATGTACCATAATGCTGAATACCCAAGCTAAGTGTGTCCACACACAAAAATGTAAGCAGAGTGTGCACGGAAAATGATGCTAAAAATATGGGATAAAGCTGAAAATATGGGATGAAGCTGAAAATTGGTGACCACGAAATGCTAAAAATCGGCATGGACCGCGCGTGTAATTACGCGCTGAAGGATCCGCCCGCACGTTTTTTCACGTGCTAAATATGTTTTGGGAGCGTGAATACGACGCACCTTTGGGAGTTGCTCGCGCGTGAAAGAACACATCTAAAGGATCACTGATGACCCTGACTGTGTCAACATCGGGCTGAAGATGTCGCCGGTGAAGAGATGGCATCGGGCTGAAGAGATGCTGGAGATGATGCCAGCATAACAAGAAGATGCCGGAGGAGAACTTTGGTCCCCCGAAAACTGGAGAGAAAACCCGATGCCGTCGGAGAAGAACAAGTCGACCACCCAATTTCTGAACAAGAACCGAGCCAAGACGCAGTCGATGCTGAGAAAAAATGGAGACCTAGAAAAGATGATTGAAAGAAGGACGATTGGGAAGAAAACGACCACCATTAGATTGTCGAGAGTCTACCGGAAGTCCGCTAGAAATTCAAAGGAATTTCACCAGAATCATATTTTGGTCCGCCGGAGAAGAGAGGGAGGGAGGCAGGAAAAATTAATGTTTTGAGTCTAGGATTAGAACTTGCTCTGATACCATGAAAGAGTGATTTTCCATGAATGATTATTATTGATCACGAAGAGAATAAATAGAGAGTACAAAGCATGAAGGCAGACTAGTTCTAATATAACTCTAAATAGTCAACAAGATAAAATCAAATATAATCATCTAACTGATTATTCTAACAAGTAGTACCGATGCTAGGTACTTAGAAAAATTTACCCCACATAGCATACACTACAGAATGTTTTACACCAGTTATAACCAAATTACCGGTGTATTGAACCCGGATATTTTTTATAAAAAAACCCGCCCAGTAGATTATAACCGCTACACAAGAACTCCGGTTCCACACTCCTCTCGTATTCTCTCAAGTTTAACCACCATAAAATTCTCATCAACCATCCTAGCCTTCCATAACTCCTCAACCCTAGCCATTATTTTCTACAAAAGGTTGAAGAGTATACCATCTTCCACAACCAATCATTCTGTACACCCCCCTTTCTTGTGGAGTGAAACTTTGGGGCTTCAACTGCACAATCTACACCAAACTCGGTTCATCTAACAAGGTAAATCAACTTGCTCATGTTTAAAATGGCATGACATCCAACAATATGAATGAGAAGCAATACTATAATCATGTACAACACATGTTTGACAGAATGCCTCAATGAGGGATTTTTTAAAATATCATTTTAAAATTACAAGGCACCATGTTTGACAAGAGATGATGTAGTATGCCATGCTCATGCTTCTTTTGTGGAATATCATGTTTGTGGAAATTTATTAGGGTATTATTTATTTCCTTTGTTTTGGCTAAGAAGTGTTAAACTACAATTGTGTTGTAGTTCGGGGCCATTCCATAGCCCTCTCTGTGTTGTGTTTAGGGTGTTTGATCATGTGGAAGGGGTTGCGTGAATGAACTTTTAGGAATGGTTTTAACACTTCTTCGAATGGTTGTGAGAGTTAAGTGTAGGGAATGCTTGTATGACTTATTGGAATGGTTATGTGAGTTCATTTTTCGATATTGTGTGAGTCACCATGTATCTCATTTATGTTACATGAGTAGCTCACATGACGATGAGTCATATTATGTTGTATGTTTGGTTTCACTTTTTAGGGGTTGAATGTCATTTATGTTATATGACTAGCTCACATAAGTATGGGTCAAATTATGGTACATATTTGACTTTACTTTTTTGAATTGCTGGATTACTTTACATCTTGTAGATGCCGCCAAAATGTGGAAAACTAACCACGAAGAGGAAGCGACAACCACCGAAGAAGAAAGTTGTTACACCACCCGAGGAAGGTGTAGGAGAGCAAGAACCACCAACCCAAAGGATTCCATTGAAATATCTAGTTTGAAAATGAGAGAACACCGCAACATGAACCAATAAACAAAGACAATGTTGAGGGAGAGGAAGGCGGTGCAGCAGAGGAAGAGCCCTAAAGTTCCAACGAAGATGTGATCGAATCCCGAAAGGGGAGGAAGGTGAAAAAAGAGGAAAATGACTTGTCCAAGGAGCGAGGTAAACAAGGTTCGAGATTGGACAGGTTCGAGATAAAAATTTGGTGCAGGCAGCGTGGAACAGTAACTTGTCAGTCCATCATGCTTGCGAAGGAGAGTAATCCCGTTCCTGTTGCTTTTTGGTTCCACGAAAATGAGGTGGTTTGCATGAAAAATTGGACGGCATGGATGCCCTACGTGAATTATGCTTTTCGGTGCCGCATCAAATTTGGGCCATGTGAACACTGGAGCGATGTCCCCGACGATATAAAGGAAGAGTCGTGAAAGATGTATTTGTAAGCTCTTGATTAATTTTTGAGCCTCTCCTTCTTCATTTCTTCCGTAGGAACACATGGTCAAAGTCTCCATGTGCTTATCTTACATTACAGGCAAGCTTCATCATTGAGAACACATTGACCGGAGTTCAACTGCAAATGTTGAAGAAAGATGTGTACAAGAAGGAAAGGAACCAACATAGGAACTGGAAGACAAAGGTGGCAAACAAATATATACATGACATGGATAGTGGACTTAACAAATCGAAGGTGAAACCATGGCAGAAGTATAAGTGGATGGATGAGAAGGAATGGAATTTTTTTGAAAAAAGGCGTCGGACAGACGAACTCCAGGTATTTTTAAAAATAAATTTGAATATCAAGGTATCGTTCTATGGTTATTGGATCACTTTCTCCATTAAATTTTTTTATCTAACTCAATCCCTCCCCTTAGGTGATTCGAAAGAAGGAAACTAATTATGCTCCAGCAAAGAAGTACACCCACCACATTGGGAGGAAAGGGAATCAAGTAGTCGTAGTCAAACTTTCTTTGAAGCTTGAAGAAAAAAGAGGAAGAAGTTGTCCGATCAGGGATTCACTAGGGAGGAGATTGAGAAGCAACTGGAGAATAAGGATTTCAAGTCGGATAGATCACTTGTTTACCTGGAGGCCACATCGACGAAGATGGGAAGTACACCTCCAAGGAGGTCCAGAGAATCGCTGCGGACGTAGTAAGTTCTTTCAATTTCTTAGGCGTTAGCAAAATTTAACATATGTTTCGACCTTTTTTACATTTATAACTTTGCATTTCCTTTACGACACAATTGACAATGAACGAGGAGAAGGGTCGAGGGACTTTGGTATTGCAGCCTGGTGAGGACATTCTCATTAAGGCCACAAATAAGAAGGATCACCCGGGAAGGTGCAGGGGTACTAGGATTGGACTGCCCACGTCAGTGGCAGTTTCTCATCTCAGCCGTAGCAAGTGCGGCAGCAGTTCCTCGAGCAAAAAAATACCACAAAAGAAAGCATCGAATGATCAACCGGTCGTTAAGGCCATGGTGTCATACCTTGAACAACTAGTCAAGGGCTTCGCAGCTGCAGGTGTTGTACAAGTCCCAACAGGCCTTGATGATCCAAACAAGTTCATTGAAAAGGCCATGTAGGACTTCGATGCAGCTGCATCAAAGTCAGGTGGAGAGCCCAGCGATGGAGAAGGAGATAAGGAGGTATGCCCACATAAATAAATCTACTTTCTTCTTAATTACTTTTTACATATTCAATTCCTTAATATGGACTAAATATTTTCCACAACAATTTAAATTGCAAGATGGGAAAGATGTTACTTTGTATGTCAAAGACGTTATCAGTAAGAGGCACATGGTCGCACGTGGGTTGCAACAAATCTCTCGTCGTCAGCATAGCCAACAAGAAGGTGTGACCCGTGTAAGAGTTTACAAGTCAATCTACCATCCTAGGGCTGGGTTGCCCTCAGCAGACTACCAATTCGACAACGTTGGGGAAGCACTGGATAGCGTGGTCGATTGGACCATCTCTTTGATAGGAAAGGGAGACGAGCAACCTAGTGACAAAGATATGGAACATAACTTCAATGAATTGCAGAGCTACGACGATGTGGAGATTCACATTATCACTGATGATGAAATAAATTATTGTCACACTTCAAATGTCATTTTCATAGAAATAGAATCACACGTGTTGTTGGCCCAAAATAATATAAATGCTTCTTTTGGAACAAGGTATAACGGGTACATTTTCTGGCAAGCGATCCCACTCGAGCACCAATTTCAGGCCGTCATCGAGAGTGAAAATCGGCTAGAAGAAACCAAAACAGGTGCTTTACTATACCACACCCACTTGATTGTCAAGCCCAAACTTCACAAATATCAATGACACATTAAAGCATTTCCTGTTAATTGTCTGTCCCAGATTCACAATAGGCAAAACTTGAAGGATTTCCCGCTAATAGAGATATTCATCATCGATTGCAATGCGACTGTGATGGAAATGGTAAAGAATAATGACTGCATGTTCTTCTCGGTTTTCCCTCAAGTGGAGGAATGGAGTGGGCATAGATGTACTGGTTAATTTCGGCAACAAGCTCAGAAACTGCAGCTCGATGACCTGGATAGATAATGCACAAATGGATGTGTGGATCAGGTTAGTTCATAACCTTAATTATTTATTAGTATTTTTAATCAATTAAGATTGAATGCGATAATTGTATTTAATGTAACAGGAACCTCTGGGAGAAAGTGTACGAATCAAATGCCGACCGCATCCAATTCTGCCCTTCAAACACTGGGAACTTGATCGATATCGATAAGAAGGTCGAACAACGTTTCAAAAATATTTGGAACACAATGGCTATAACAGACGTTGAGTTCTACATTGTGCCCTTCCTAAGAATGTAAGGCTTTTCCCCGGGTTTACCATTTCCATTTCTAACCATTTCATTGCTTAATTTATTTCTTTTTCCGGCAGCGATTATTGGTACCTAGTCATTATCCATCAGAGCACGGATGAGGTTTTCACACTAGACACACTGAAGAGAGTATCAAACCAACAAAGGTGATCGAGGATAGAATGATTTCAACGTATTACGATCAATAAATTTGATAATATATTACTGTTATTCCCTCGAACAACTTGACAGTGTAATTTACTTTCATGAAAGACTTGCTTGCACGTACCAAAGTGAGAAGAGGAAGATGGAACCAAGTCCCGACTACACATGGAGTATCAAGAACATAAAGGTAATTCATTAAATCCTACAAATCAATTTCTGAAACATCATTTCATTAAAAAAAATGTGTGACGAATTGTACATTTCCATGCAATAACGAACTCAGCTTGGATGGTGGAAATGTGGGTACTCCGTTATGCTGTTCATGGAAGATTTGGTTCTTCACACAACGTCAAACAATATCTTTGAGGTAAAAATCACTTGGAATAAACATACTAGTTCTTAATTACTACCATCAAAATTGTAAATATCCCAGATATTATTTTTGCACTAACATTATAGCTGCAAATATCACAGATCTTCCCAAAGGACCAAGGGTCATACCATATTAATGAAATATAAGCTGTGGCAGAGAGATGGTGCGGGGCGTGGATCAATGAGTACTAGCAACATGCAAATATTTCGTTGCAACTGCAGGATGACAAAAGCCACATCATAGGTTGATTATTAAATTTTTTAGATTAAAAATGTTTAGTTTGTGTGGTCAGTTTAAGGTCCAATTCTTAGACAAATTGTCTGCTTTTGTAGATTTATGTGCATGCAGGTTCATAGACATTAAGATTAATTCATTATTCTCGCGATCAACACTTTAATACATTTGTAGTTGCGTACAATATATTGGTTTCAATTTATATATTGGTTTCAATTTAAATAAAATACCGCTGCAACAAAATCAACCAACATAATTGCAATATGCCGGTGTATCTTTATTTTTCATTAAACCGGTGCTAGTGTATTTCAAAACCATACATAGGTATGGATCCCAATACCGGTGCAAATGTACAATACTAATATACATCGATATTATTCACCGTACCGGTGAAATTGTGACTGTGCCCCCTAGCATTTGAAACATAACTACACCGGTATAAAATTTTGCGGTTCATCATTTTACATATTGTATTGATTATACCGGTATTCTCCTACCGGTGTCATTGTAACAACCAAGTACACTTCTATACTTACACACCAATACTTTTGGGGGGTATTTTACCGTTGCAATTGTGGGAAAATACCAGTGCACTTGACCATGTCTTGCAGTAGTGTGCTAGCTATTGTAGTGCCTAATTGTCCTTTTACATACCCCTAAATTAATCGTGATGATGGGATATTGGGAGGAGAGAGATGCCAAAATGGGGAGAAGCGCACGACCACCATTTTCTTTTATCATTCTTTTTAACACCGTCAAATTATTTAATTTAATGTATCTGTTACATATCTGCGACTTCGGTAGTCAAGTGCAACACATGTCGATGCAAACAACGTTGAAAGTGAAATTGGGCCACCAATTAAAACAACATGTGCGACGTCGCTCGCTATTAGGTAACTTATTTACTTCATTTTTTAAACCTTTTACTTCAGTTCATATAATAGTCGAGGTAAAAAAGTAATTATTTACCTCAGTTTTTTATAACCGAGGTAAAAAATATCTTTTACTTCTAAAAAACCCGAGGTTATATGATGTTAAAAAAAATTGAGGTTAAAGGGGAGAAGTAATAGGTGATATTTCTTGTAGTACATCTGGATCATATTTGACAAATGAATGTTGATTGTTTTATTTTGCTTAGTTGACCAGTTAGTTTAGAGGGAATTTGGCAATTACATTTTCTTCTAACTCTTGTCTTTTAATTTTTAGTTTTGGTCAAATTAGTTAAAATATGTGTTTAGCAATTTATTTATTTTTTTCCATTAATTTGAAATGCCATCTATTTCACCAAATTAATAGGCTAAGAAGAGTAGTATTTTATTTGGTTTGGGGTTGGTTTTTTAGTTTTGATTACATTTTTGCATTAAATAACTAATAATAAATAGTCATTTACCAAACATAATATCCATAGTCAAGAAAGTAAATAATAGTTTGTAAAACAGTTACTCAAACCCACCAAATGAAACAACTAACAACTTACAGAATTTAATGGCGTGTATATCATATGTTTGACTTGTAAATTATGCTTGGTGAATGAATATTAAATGTAATTTGTTTTGGTACAAAATTTAGTATGCACTCCGTCCTAACCAATTTTGCACTCTTTGACTTTTGTCAGATGAATCTAAAAAAGTTTAATAATTGATATTTATTATTGTGTGTAAATAAAATTTATGAAAAGTTAAATTGCAGATTAGGATGAGACAAAGAGGTTATCTAAAGACTAAATCAAACAAAAAACCAACTCAATAACTTACTCTCCCTATGTTTTTAAACTTAGTGAAATTTTATTTTCACCTGACCAACAATTTTCAGTGACCTACTTAATCACACGACGAACCAAAAACCATCTAGAAATCCCATTACTAAATACTCAAATCTTATTCAAACAATCTTACTTAAGTTTTTCTATTTTGACTTAATTATTACTTGAAAATATATGATTTTCACCTTTATGAATTTGTTAACCAATGCATTTGACACGTTTGTTATTATGTTTTGTTTGGTTGATTGCTAGTTTTAGTTAGATTTACATTTAAAGGGCTTAGATGGTCGTTGTTGCTGTTATTATCTAAATTCTGAGTTTTGTAGACTTAATTGGATCTAATGGACACTTTGTCCTCACGAGCACCTTGATCTTATTTTGTGAGCTTACTAGTAGGTTGTTCGTGAAGATTTTGATGTAGTTTGCATAAGGCCATCCGCAAGGGTGGTAGTAGATATTTGAAGTCCATTCACAAGATGGTAGTAGACAGAAGGCCACGTACATACCCAAAAACATGGTAATTGATGGAATTGAGACGGAAAAAAGTGGATTCAAAGTTCACACATTCTCATGACGAAATGGTGGCATAGACCAGAACGATAGCCAGCACCAGTCAGCGACCACCAACCAACCGTTCGGCACCAACCGATCGACACAGTCATGTCGGTCACACGGTCGTGCACAAACTCTTGGCACTAGCCACCCATATCAACAAGGCATGTGTCACCACGAACTCCTAGGAGGCTAAGTATGGACATAGACCATGCCCTTTTACACAGTCAGTGTCGTTTCAGTTCTGAGATTTGAACACTATCCCACGGGGTGCAAAGAACGACATGATCACGCCACCATTTTCTCAGAAAATGACTCCCATCTGATGGTCTGCAAGATTTCACACGACCGACGCAGTTCAATTGATCAAGAAGTGCTTCAAGGTAATTGTCCAAGCCAGACGACACAGGGTGTATGCATCAAAAGTTCAAAAATAGAGGACCAGTCGATGGTTCGTGCCGACAGATACAATCTATTCCAGACACAACCCTGTGTCTAGCACGACCGTGTAAGACCACCCGGCCGTGCCATGCGACATGGGTCATGTCGGCTCCCAGCCAGCACGACCTTAACTGGTTGCGCGGGTTGGGTCGTGTTTGGCTGATAGGGGTTTTCCCTTATTTTGGGCCTTTTTTCAAGGCCCAATTCCCAATTACTATATATATATAGAAGCCTATATCTACTAGGTTTTAAGTTTGTGCTCATTTCGGACTACTAAGTGTAGGTAGAGAGAAAGGACCTCTTTCTTCTCTCTAATTTCTTTTCCTCTTTTCATATTTTTCCCAAGGCGTTGGATCCAATGAAATATTTGGGTTCAATATTTTGGGAGTAGTTAATTAACTCAGGGTTTATATTTGTATTCTTGATTTGGTGTTTGTTTTGGGAGATTCTATAGATCTTCCTATCTTTATGTGTTTACAATTATTATATTGGATTGTTATGTATATTCTTATTAATTTCTTGAAATTCATGCTAAGATTGGTACACACCGTAGTCTACTTTCACGTTGGTGCACTTCTTGAGTTCTCCCGGGGAACGAAACCTAGATGTGCTTGGGGTAACGATAGTTCGGGACCATATAGGTGTGTGCATGTGGGTAACTGAGCCAACGTTACAATCGACCATACAACATGTTAGCCAAAAAATTAGCCCGAAGAGTTACATACAGAGATAGTGTTAGTAGTAAACAAGGGTAAGCGTTTTGCAACCTTAGAGCCAAAGATAAGGTGCTTCATCCCCTTTGCTTCTGTGGGCCTAAGGAGAAGCATTCATGGTGGAGTACAGGGGATGTAATTATAAATGGGAGATTTAGATCTGAACAACAAGCAGGGCCGTTGTTGAACTCCCCTAATTACGGAGGTGGTGCTTATGGAAGATTACATTTGCACCCAATGTGAAAGGTATGGGGAAGTGTTAACCATAAACCCCACTACGTGTCATAAACACTAAGATAGGTTTATATATCTTGAGTGTGATTGAATCTAGGATCAAAATATAACACCGATCATGTTACGCAAATATTCCCCATCTGCTTGTTTTATATAGTTTTAATCTCGTGTGCTTTCGTATGCTCGTAGTTGTTAGTTAAAAAACACAAAAATCTATTTTAGCAATATTAGTTATTCCTGACACATGATCGGATTGACGGCCTGATTGCGTCTGTGGGTAGTTAACTCTTAGATTCCTAGCATCTCTGTGGATGACCCTAGGAACGGGAGAAATAATATAAATTCTCTATCTTTGACCACTTAGTCTCCTCTCGGGTTAGTGAGTGCATCTCCCGTGAGAAAGTTTGTGTGTTTAGTAGCGACACTGGGAGAGGGTGGGTCAATATATGAAAAAAATAGAAAAGTAAAATTGGATGTACCTTGTACGGAACATGATGAATTTTGAAACAAGATTTTTTTTATTTTAAACTCAAAAAATATATAAGAAGAAATTAAATCATCGGCAAGTTATCAAATTCTTCATTACACGTTTCTACTGGTTGATTTAGCAATATATAATCGTCTGTGTTTTATCACTATCTTGTGTGTTGGATATTTTGGCTTCTTTTCAAGTAATATCTTAAATTTTATCTCTAATTAAAGATAGGGACTAAGATTAACCAATGTTAATTTGGAAGGAGTTTAGAATAAGAAACACCGGGAGGGAGCGGGTTAAATTTTTGCGCTGCTTCCGAGGATGCTATTCTAAAGGTCTAGTCGTTAACTTGCATAGCTTGTTAGTTGAGTAGTTAGTGATGTTTAGTTTGTTGTTTTCCGGAATAGGTATTTCTTGAGTTATTGGTGCAAACCGAGGACCCTTGCACAACAATTCCAAATTTTGTTTGTTTGTTTGTTTTCTTTGATTTTATTTTTATTACCTTATATATAATATGTGGGAAAGAGTGTTCAACATTTGAGACTTTGTAGGGTATGTCATTACGATCATCCTACAAAGATGTGTTCTTGATTGAGTGATTATGGGAGAGAGATTGAACTTGTAGTATTACAAGACCAATGGGAATAAGCATGGCAACCATACCTTGGCTCGCCCGGTTAGGTCATAGGATACACCCCCCAAATTTGCATGTGAGGATATACTTGGGGTTTTAACCAATTTTGGTAAGACTAGTGATTCGCTCCAAAACCAAGTATTTGGCTACCTCAGAGACTTGGGGATTCAACTATCCTCGAGTGTTGAGAAAGTTAGGGGGCAAGTCTGTGAATTAATAGGAAAGGGGAGCCAGCTAGTGGGGAGATGGAGGAAGCTCCACCACCCCATCCTTCGGATGAGTTAAGGAATGAGTAAGGCAGGGAGCACAACAGGGAGTCATTCAAAATCCTCAACCATTGTGAGGTTAGCACTTCTACTTTTGACACTGTCAATTTTATGCCTGAATGTGAAAAGTTGTTGAAATTATTATGTGATTCAAGACATGACTTTAGGTATAGATTGGTATATCAAACTAGTAGGCACCTCCTATATATCATGGAAATTGACATCCCTCCTAAGTGTAAAGATTCTGGCATGTTTGTTATCTCTTGCACAATCCTAGAGACTGTGATTAGAGAAGCTATATTTGATTTAGAGCAATCCATTAATTGTATCCCCTATTCTCTGTATTGATCATTGAACTTGCGAAAATTGCATGCAACCGGGGTGGTGGTACATTTGGCTAATCGCTTCACTATATACCCAAGAGGTATCGTGGAGGATGTGATGGTTCATGTGTATGGACTAACATTCTCGGCTGATTTTTATGCCTTAGATATGGAAAATGATAAGGATACCACCTCTATATTGTTAGGTAGACCCTTCTTGAAAACTGCTCAGGCTAAAATCAATGTGCATACTTTTAACCTTACAGTGGGGAAAACACATTGTAGACTTTAACATGTATGAGAGTGCAAATTGCATTGTTGATGAATTCCCTCCAATTGTAATTTATACCCTTGATGATATTGTGCAAGAGACTATTGATATTGCTATAAATGTGGCTTTAGAGAATAATCCTTTGAATGATATTTGCTTTGATTCTCATAATGCTAGCCTAGTGGAGAGTGTGGGGAGGCTAATACCCAAATTGATACCCACATAGAGGCCCTACCCAAGAACCTAGATGACCAAGTGAGTCCCAAGACCAAACCTTCAATAGAGGAAACACCCGTTGTCGAACTTAAGCCTTTACCCAAAAATTTGAAGTATTGATATGTCCATTTTATACGGTTATTTTAGGACATTTTGGATTCACTTTTGTAAACTTTTGTGCTCTATGTGTGGAAATTTGCCTTGAAGTTCTCTAAGGAGAGTTAAGAGCAACTTTGTGCTTTTATCATTTTTCTAGAGGATTTTGTGTAATAAGGGAATTGTTGGAAGACTTTGAAGGCTTTGAAGACTATCTTTGAAGATTTGA
>JAULKK010280509.1:0-13641 GCA_032355705.1 Rubia peregrina
TTTGTGACAGTCAATCTGCGCTACATATTGCGGCTAACCCGGTGTCACATGAACGTACGAAGCATATAGAGGTTGATTGTCATTTCGTCTGTGATCATGTACAGTCTGACACTATTGTTACTCATAATATTCGCACGACTGACCAACCTATAGATTTGTTTACAAAAGTTCTTGGTCGAAATCAGTTTCATTCTTTGTTTGACTTCTTTAACATTCTGGAACACATCCTTGAATATTTCTTTGTTCCAATTCTTGTTGAGACATGCTTCTAAGTCTATATCAAAATTACCATCTATAACTAATTCTATAAAAATAATTACCATTTATAACTTTTTCTACAAGGAAAAAGTGTCTATTTCCTTATCACTCTCTTAGATAATCCCAAGTAACTAGATTCACATGAGCTTTGAACTAAATGATAGCACGACACTGGAATTGCATAGTATTGGTGAATTGTTTGAATTCCACCTAGATAGAGTTTAATTGGTTTGAAAAAATCTCAAAGTTAAACCCATTAGTGTTAAAATTAACCTTTTGGTGCTAATTTAATCAATTAGAGTTGAACTTATTGGTGTTCAATTTAACTTGGTGGTGCTGAATTCATCGTGTTTGATTGAAAAAAATTGTGTTGAAAATACATCTAATTGGACATAACCTAAATTGAATAATGATAATAATAAAACTAAGCTAAACTAGACTTCCTCAAACAAGAGAGGTTCATTGTTCAAGTCACACCCATTTAAAAATTAAGAATTTTAGATCAAATTTTTTATGGAGATCATTCGATGTTGTGGGATCGTGTCGGTAGTCTCCACCGTGATTACTCAATCTGCAGGTGGTCGACGAATATGCAATCGTGGTGGTTTGGGTTTTTGTGGTGGTGCAACGGCTGGATGTTTTCAAAAGCGCATCCTTAACTATTCAAATTGATGGAGTTTCAATAGATTCAAATGATGATACAATATATGGATTTAGTTCTAGTGTATGATATGTAATTTTATTGTTTTGTGTAACTTTTTTTTAAACAAAATCCATCAAACAAGAAATAATTGAATTGAATTCCACCGAATTAAACTTAATTCACAAACTATTATTTTAAATCGACTAATAGTTAGAAGTAATTTGATGTTTAATTTTATTTATTAAAATGAGATTCCTCTAACTTTTAAAAAATTAAAATGTATTCATATCTATAAATAATTATAATTTAATCCAAAAAGACTAAAATAAACTTTTTATGATTATCTAACAGTTAATCGAGGCATTTTCAACTTAATTGCATTTTATTTGACTAACCATCACCTTATTTTATAAAGTTAACACCTACTAGGCTACTACCAACAAAGTGGTGACTAGCAACGTCACGTGAACACACGTGCATACGGAGTATGTCACAGGCACGGAAATGCTAATGCATAAAACTGTGGCTAAGACCATGTATAGTAGTAAAACAAGTAAACCACTCCCAAATCAATCTTCTAGTTTCAGTTAATTAAATAATTAATCTCTCTCTTTTATCTCAGCAATTCAAACCACAATTAAAACATTCCATTTTTTTCTCCTCAACGGTGGAAACCACTCTCAAACCACTTCATACACTCCACTTGATTCTCTCGATCCTACTCATTAATTATAACTTTAATAATGAATTCAAATAATTTTACCTAACAAAATAAATTTAAATGTGAAATTTAATAATACACATATAATTATTGAATTGGATTTTGTTTTTTAAAATCTCATTTTTGAAATTAATTTCAATTTTTAAAATTTATTTTATGAACCATAATTAAACAAAAGAAATAAATATATTTTTGCGTAATTTTGATTTTTAAAAATATCCAAAAAATTCATTTAGATTGTAAAAAATAAATATCATTTTTTTGCAATTTTTTTCCATTTTTGGAATTTTTAAAACTGAATTTTAATATAATTTATTTTTTTATTTTTTTCTTGGGACACGTGGTACCATCAGATTGGACCACGTGTCCCAATCAGTATTTTAAAAATAAAATTAAAATTGGGGGGACAGTGTGTGCCACATGCCCAAATGTGAGGGAGCCACGTGGCACCTGAGGCAGAAAACAAATGGCGCAAACCGCCCTCTGCCATGCCCTGTGAAAAGCCAGGACAAAGGCATAATGGAAGCCTGACAAAGGCATAAAGGGGCGGTTCTCTTTAGAGAACCTGAGCATGCGGGTTGGATTAATTCCAATTAATTTCAATTTTCATTATGGGAATAATTGTTCCTATTTAGTTTCAATTTTTAATTTAACTCTCTCAAACCTCCACTGCACGTGCTCTAAGGATGGAATCAGCTCCAGCGGTACATTAGGCCATCAAAATTCCTTACCATTTCCCTCCAATAGGCCAACTTGGTCCAAAGGCCTACCCGCCAAAAAATCATCGAAATAAAATTTTATTTTTTCTTGAGGGGCGGACGAAATTGCATAACCACGTTAACGGATAGAGTGTCCTATTTTTTTAGAAAGCCTAGGATTAGCGGTATTTTCTTAAATTTATGAACACTTGACCGTACTTCTTTATTTGTAATTTTTTAATAAAATTTAAATATTGTATTTGAAAAGTTAAAACAAATAATAATATATATTTGAATGTGAAAATATATAATGTAAAAATGATTTTTAGATTCCTAAATTTGAGTATGTAATTTAATAAATACAGTAGTATATAAGGTAAAAAAAAGTGTTAAACTTATGAACATGCCACCTATCAGGAAATTCCCTCATTTTTTTAATATCAAAGTCCATATTTTGGGATTTTAACCTTATCTTATACTCTATTCTCTAGAATTTATCTAAATTGATTTATTTAATTTGATATTATCTCATCTGATTTAAATTGAACTGAATTTAAAATAAGTGTTTTGAAAATAATAACATATGACTAAATTAAGTTAAAATTTACTAAAATAAATTCACATTGAACGAACTGAATTAATTTAAATTGAATTGAATTGAACGGAACTGTAGATAAGATGACCTTACTTAACTTGGTAGTTCTGTTAATTAAATGTTTATTGAAAGCCGAAACTGACCAAACCAACAGGATTAAGGTTCAATTAATAATGTTAAATCAGAGAAACCTACCCTAGTTTAAGCCTTCGGATGGATAAGCCTCAGGATGGATAATATTAGGTATCCGGCAAATTATGAGGTGGGCGTGCCATCCTAGATTTGAGACTTTATTTGGTTATTATTTGTTTACAAGTAGTTTGATTTCTTAAAAAGTATGTGTGAAAAATCATTGTTGTTCACATAAAATGTAAATTTAATCAAAACATTCAAATTCAAAAGAAATATATTGTAGCAATTATGATTTTAGCTCAAATGATGTATTTATCATAGTTATCTTTTTTTTTAAAAAAATCAAAACTTCCACTGTGGTGGAAGGGGATTTTTATAGGCTTCCCAAACCTTGAAAGAAATAAATAAAAGGAGTTAAATGGATGTTACAGAGATGAAACTGCTAGGACTATCTAATCTAGGTAATAGAGTGATGATTGGTGGTTGATTTTTTGATATGTTTCCTATCTATTACTTCCACCCCACATGTTAGTAATAGTAGGTCAGATATCCTAAAAACCACGTTATCAGTATATTACATAAATGAGATGTTAAGGGACATTGATATACAAAATATGTATTCGTGAGTGCCAATGCCGCCGTAGGTGGGTTGTATGTGCTTGATACATGGTGATGCTCATGGTGGTGCAGAACTCGAAAATCCCGAGTGGCCTTCGTTCTCTTTCCAGTAGTTATACAACAATGGATTTAGTGAGGACTTATGCAACTCTTCAGTTCATTGTTGAGATCAAGCTTCAATCTGCAATAAAGTAAATACCAGCAGCAGTACCATAGTATAGGGCAATAAACCAAGCTCAGAGAAAACTTTCAACCTTGGTATACATTTGGGCATAGCAAATGCATTAAGGAGATATTCAAGATCAAAATCTGAGAGATGGAATCTACATTTTGTCCATTATTATTATCCCTCTAAATTCCTTCATATTATGAGCAAAACTTATTTCACCCCAGGGAGCCTGGGGATTCATAAGGTGATCTTTCTTGGAGATAAAGTCAGCAACATAGTTTGCCTCTCTCTCTATATATAAACTGAATCTTGGCATTACAAGAGGAGGCTAAGTGATTGATCTCATAAGAAGTGGAAAACACAGAATAATCATGAGAGAAAGGGTCTGATATTGCCCTAATTGCAGTAAGACAATCATATCAAATACGGTAATAGGTATAGCAAGTTCAGAGACAATGATTAAGGTTGTCCTAATTGCAATCAGTTCAACATGCAAGGGACTATGAGTTGTGAATGAGTTGTAAAAAGGCTTGTTTGAAATCACCCCTATAATCCCTAATCACAATGCCAATAGTCCCCTGTCTTAGATGATAATCAAATGCAACATCAACATTTAGTTTATAACCTAAAGTAGGCTTTCCCCATTTTTTTATTTTCACCCTTTTACCTGTTTTCTTTTTAAAGAGAGGAATAACTCCATTCCTTATCCATAAATCATCTGTTTGGTTATAGCCTACCAATGGAAATGCACTAAAGTTATAAAAGCCAGGTCCTTTATTTGGTTAATCAAGCACCGAGCACTAGATAGTTCAGCATCATACATGCAATTATTCCTATGTTTCCATAATATCCAGAAAGTGATCAGACCTAGGTTTTGATGATACAACTATGGGTTTTAGATAAACCTTTAAAATAGAGAGAAAAGGAAATCCTATCCCACACTGAATCAAAGTGTCTGTGTCTAATCATCATCGAATTATGTACCTTAACCTATATAGACTCAGAGAAAGAACAGTTGTTCAAATAATGATCAACAGTTTCCACATTACAACAATTATAACATTTTGATGTGATATGAAAGCCAAAGTGCTGCAAGATATTATGAAAAGGTAAGAGATTTTTCATTAATCTCCATGTAAAGACAGCTATTTTTACCTGGGATGTAGTTTTTCCAAATTTTTCTAAGGGGTGGATGAGATTGTCTTTTCCCCTTAAGGCTTCATATGCTGACTTTGTTGTGAACTTCCCATTTGAGCTAGGAATCCAAATAAGTCTATCGAGGTGGTCATTCTTCAGCTCCATTACCTGCAAAAGATTAATGATTTTGGTAGCTAAATGAAGCTCCAAATGAGGTAAGATTGAGTGTTTATTTTGAACAAAATCTGACACTGTAATATCAGGTGCAGGGATGGGAACATTTTCAGGCCAACGATAATAAAGGTGCCTTCATCTAACCACTTGCCATCCCAAAATGAGGATGATCTTGTTCCCAATAAAATCTTAGTGTTCATAGTACAAAATCCTGAAATTGGACTGATTCTTTTCCAGAGTTGACCCCGTTGTGCATTTGGAGTTAAATTCCACAAAAATGAAGACCATATGGTGTTGTTGACTTGCAACTTCCACCACAATTTACATGAGAAGACCCGTATAACATTAGATAAATTCCTTATTCCTAAGCCATTTTCTGATACATGGTAGGTAATATTGGACCATTTCATCCATATTCTTTTAGGATTGACCTTCATTTCCCCCATAGGAAATTAGAGGCTTTTCTTTCTATGGTCCTAACTACCTATTTTGGGGGGTTGATGGTTGAGAAAATGTGATTATGCAAAGACAAAATACACTATCTTATTAAAACAATCATTTCTACCTAAGTTAACTATATATTTTTCCAATTAAATAGCTTTTTATCAACCTGTTCAATTAGTGGCTAGAATTATCTAACCCTGATTCTACCCTTGTGAATAGGAACTCCCAGGTACTGGAATGGTTGATTCCCATATCTCATTCCCTGTATTCTTTGAATCATCAGAGATACTGATGATGTGGCTTTTTGGAAAATAAAGAAATCACTCTTCGAGTAATTTATCTGCTGACCATATGCTATCTGATAGGCATTCAAGAATTTCTTAATTGATTTTAAATTTTCCCGACCTTAAGGAATATTGCAGTACCATCGGCGTACATAAGATGTGTTATGTTAGGGACAATTTTTGTACACTAAAAGTACTGAACATTACCTAAATGGAAAAATCTTTTAAGTGACCTAGAAAATGGTTCTGTTAATATGTTATAGAGAAATGGGGATAGGGGGTCCCCCTATTTAATGCCCCTAAATGATTTTAAAAATCCCCATGGTGAACCGTTGAAGAGAACCGAAAACCAAGGAGACAAGATGTTATTGAGAATAATTTTAACAAAGGACCCTATGAACCCAAATTTTAAAAGAACTGAGTTAAGGAAACCCCAAGAGACCATGTCAAAGGCTTTAGGTATATCTAATTTAATGATGAAGTTATGGTTTGGGTCTTTTTAAATCTAAAAACCTAAACATTTGTTGCATTTGTAGCACATTATCTGAGATATCCCTATGTTTCACAAAAGCATACTGTTCTATTGAAATCGAATTTGGCATGAAATTTTTCAGTCCCTCCGTTATCAACTTAGAGAAAATCTTATTGGTGTAATTTGACAGACTAATTGGCCTATAGTCTGCAAATGAAGAGGGGACAAGTTTCTTTGGAATGAGCGTTATCCATGTCGCGGCAATGGATGTAGGAATCGGGTTACCTTCCATGAAGTTTGTTGCAGCTTCTAGAAGGTCTTGTGAAATCATATCCCAGCAGGTCTTAAAAAAAGACACATGGGAAGCCATCTGGACCCGGAAAAGAGTCATTTTTTAAGTTTAAAGACAACGCCTTTTAACTCTTGAAGAGTTACTGGATTAGTTAGAGTGAGATTGTCATCGGGAGTTATGATTTGTAGAATCTCCTCTAAGAAATAAGCAAGATATGTCCCGGTTAAATCAGAATGTTGCTGATTTAAAAGATTTTTATAGAATGTGACTCCTTCTTCTGCTATTAGGTTTGGGTCAGTGATCCACTGATCCTTACCATTTTTAATCTTTGTTATTAATGATTTGGAGTTCTTTTCCTTAGTGGATAAGTAGAATTTTTTTTGTATTCTGATCCCCTACTTTTAACCACTTAACTTTTGATTTTTGTTTCCAAAATATGCTTTCTTCCTTAAATGCCCTAGTTAGGATTGCTTTTTGTTTATTTAGATTAGTAAGATCATATTCTGAGCATGTTATTAGATATTATCTTTTAGCCTTGATAATTTCGAGTTCAACCTTTTTGATGTTATCATGTATATTTCCAAATGTAATCTTGTTCCAGTTTTTAAAAGCTATTTTAAGGGATTTAAGTTTTATGCCAAGTTTCACCATTCCAGTATATATACAGGGTTGATTCCATGTTGCTCTTACTACATCCAGAAATTCCACTTCTCTATTTAACCACATAGACTGGAACCTAAAAGGTTTAGGTCTTCTAATGGTAGAGTTTTGAATTGAAAGCATAAGTGGTGCATGATCTGACCTATGTCTGGACAACACCTAAATTGAACTATTACGGAACATGTCTAGCCATTCCTTATTTGTTAATCCCCTATCCAATCTCTTATATGTCAGTTCCTTTCTATTATTTGTCCAAGTGAAAAGAGATCCAACAGTATTTATGTGCAGAAGGTGAAGGGAATCTATGAATGAATTAAAGTCCCTAATGCTAGCTCTAGAGGGGGTGTTATTTCCTTTTATATTCCTCATAAGAGATAATTGCATTAAAATCTCCTATGTAGATTGCAGGTCCAACATTTAATGTTTGAAGATCATCCCATAACGGTAGTCTAAGTACCCTTGTTACTTTTGCATATACAAAGACTGCTATAAATTTGTCATTAGACTCTTTTATGTGAACATTCATAGCTATGAACTGAGGGTTTTGGGATTTAACTGTTAGTGTGACATTTGACTTCCACATTATCCAAATTCTTTGATTTGAAGCTGCCACAGAATCATGAAACCCTAGTTCCTTCTGAAGTTTAACAATCTGACCATCTTTGTGCATATGTTCAATTAGACCTAGGACTGTTATGTTATAATCCTTTACCAGTCTTTTAAGTATTAGAATGGACTTATTAAAACCTCTACAGTTCCACACTAACATATTACCTATTGTTTGGTGTGTATCCATCAGGAACTAAGTTTATTTTTGTTCTTCTTTGTGGATCTTAGAATCATGTTTATACCGTCATTCAAATAGTCCCTCATCTGTTTCTTAGTCTTATAGCTAATACTATGGTTGAATACTTCAGGAGTACTTACAGGAGATGAAGGAGCTTCTTGACTGGAGTGATCCTCTGAGACACTCTGAGATGTGTTGGAATCATTATCTTGTGTCTGTTTTTCAGCAGGTGTGGATTGCTGTTATAACAGTCTTGAGTCCTCTTCTGATGAATAAAAAATATTATCATCAAACATCTGCAATTTTTGCTTGTTCTTATCTTCATTAGCAACTGGTATCTGTAAAGAAAGAAAAGTATTATGAGTGGAAATATGTTTTGTGTATGGAATCAGTGCTAAGGAGTTATAATTATATCCCATTTTTGAAAGAAAATAATCATCCTTAGACTAGAAAGAAACAGTAGGGGTTTGAAGGAGAAATTGGAGAAAATATTCTCTTGGGCCCTTGCTTTGGCCATTGTTTGTGAGCTTTCTGAGTGGCCTGAGATAGTGAAACTTCCTGCTGTGTGAGTTCCATGATGTGAGCCTTCTGTAATTGATTTACTTCTTCTGAGTGATGAGGTTTGATTGAGGACATCCATATCCTCTTGTATGATTGAAAGACCAGAAATGTGTGATTTTTTTAATCCATTGTAGGTTCTCTGGCTGGTTTTTAAACAACTTTTGGTTCGCACTGTCTGATCTTGGAGTTAGGTTTGGTCATTTGGTCAATGGGCTGGGTTTTGGACCTTGCCTTGGCCAAGATTATCAAAAGATCTATTTTGTGGTTTAAGGAGGGCTTGTTTTGGTGTAACAGGTTTTGGAAGAGAAGGTTCAGTGGCATAGGTGGGGGATTGCATCTGGTTTTTGTAAATTGGCTTAGAGGATGAAGCAACTTGCTTTGGTTGTATCTCTTTGCTGTATTTTCTGAATTCTGGTGGAGGGAGATTGCTTCTGCATTGTGTTTCCTCGTGACCTATCTTATGACAAGTGAAACAATACATAGGATGTGATTCATAAATAATAGGATAAGCCTTGTTCTTAGCGATAGATCCCAGTTTGATTTTGTTTGGTAGTGGTATCCTTAAATCAAATTATACACACATTCTAATAGCTGATGGTCTTGTCAAGTTTTTAGTGGGTAGATCAGCCTGTATAAAAGTCCCCAGGGAGTTGCCTATGCTTTCCAACACTTTAGAATGAAAAAATGCGTAGGTGGATAATCCACTGTAATCCAGATTGGGGTGAAAGGTAGTTAGTCATCTAAATCAAAATCTACTGACCATTTCAGCAAGTTTGAATGTAATTCTAACATGTCTATAATCCATAGATGAAACCTGGAAGTCCGATTTGAAACCGATGGTTGTCATTTGTTTCCTGATAACATCGAGGGTCGGCCTTCTACTTGAGAATCGTCCGACTAAAGCATTACGGAATGGCTCGACAATATATTGAATCTCTGCTTCTGGGTATAAGCATGTTGGTTCTCCCTTGTATGATAGCAATGGATGGAGTTCGATTGGAGATTGGTCAGCAGCTTGTTGGGCTTTGATGTTTTCGGTTGCAGAGGGTTGACATTGGGATTTATTGAGGAGAACTTGGGTGTATGAGGCCGGACTCACACCTATCGGTGAAGCCACCATGAGAGAGTTGGAGGGAAGCTTATGCGACCGTTGTGATTGGTCGGAAATGGTGGCGGCGGTGTGGCAAAGATGATGGCGTATGTCTATTCAAAGTGATGTTAGCGGCGATGAAAGTAAATTTATAGAGAGAAGGAGAACAACTGAGGTTCTAGAAAAATTAAAATGCTGGCAATATCGTAGTTATCAATTTATTACTGCATGTCACGTATAGTTAGACCATACTTCATCAATTTAAAACCGATTCAATCATTGCGACAAAGGTAGGAATACAACACGGATATCTCTGACTCATAGTTGAAAATGATTCTTTGCAGGCTATAAAGATCATGAGGCAGGAAGCTAAACCTTCATGGAAATGCAAACCAGTGCTATGGTACCTTGTTGCACTCATCCAACACTCCATCATCACATTTGAACACATTCACGGAGAAGGGAATCAGGTGGCCCACACATTAGCACATACTCAAGATCACACAATTTTAGAACATCTTCTTGCCACTAAAGAACTAGTGATGAAATCGCTATAAGGGGACCATATGAAACTCCCCAACTTAAGGATGATCCAAGCGAACTAACCGAGGGACGAGCATAACTGCAGTTCTAGCACAAATCTTCCTCTCTTTTGAACCCCTACTTGAAAACTTTCTGTAAACCTGACTTAGGACACAAGTAACACAGGGGTGGGGCTTTTTTTTCACTAAGAACGTGTACACCAAAGTTTTTTAACAGGCATCCATTCTTTTGGAACGTATACCCTTGAACTTTTGTTGTAATGTTACAATTTAGGAAAGGGCTTGGGATCCCAAAAGAATCCACCCCCGGTGGTTTTGATTATTTATATATATAAAAAAGTATAGTTAGACCATACTCCCTCCGTTTCACCATTAATGACATATTTGTTTTTTCATAGTTTTCAATGATCATGTTTGATCGTCAATAACTCTAGTTACATATAACAATTTCACATAAAAAATTGATATTTAGAAAATAGATGTTAAGAAGAATCTAATAATATCTCACGTGATATTTTTATTATTAATATGTTAACTTATATTTAAGGTCAAAGTTTTTCAAATTTGACTTTGAAAAAATAAACATGTCAATAATGGTTGGACGAGGGAGTATTATTTTGGTATCTCATATGAACTATTCCCTTCGTACCAACTAAATTAGCACTCTTTTCTTTCTGGGACGTCCACAAATTTGCATTCTTTCCTTTCGAAGAAAGTTCCACTTCAACAAAAGATTACTTTACTCCTATTTACTTTCTCTCTGAAATTAATAATTAAAATTATTTGTCCCCTCAAATTAAAACCCTTTTGATCCCTCCCCGTGTTCTTCCCCAAACTACAGACCTTGTTCTCTCCAACGACTTCTCCTACAACCTGAGTCTGTTCCGCCACCTCCCGTCGTCGTCCCATTCTCCTGCAATCTGAGACCAATTTCTCTCATGCCCCCTCTCTGGCAAAGCCTCCTTCTCCGACAAAGTCCCATCATCCTGCAACCTGAATCCAATTTCGCCACCGCCAGTCTCCGTCTCCTTCTTCTGCAACCTGAGACCTATTTCTTGTGTCTTCTCTCCGACGTGTGGTGGTGGGGGATACAATGTTGGTGGGTGGAGGGGGGATACGGTGGTGGGGGTATATGGTAGTGGGTGGTGGCTGCAGTTACGTTGGTGGGTGGTGGTCGTTGGTGGACGAAGGATGAATGACGAAAGAGAAAAGGGCAATGGTGGTATTTTACATATCCTATATACTTACTCCATCTTTCTCTTGCTGCAAGTCTGATTGGGACAGAGGGAATACGATAAATAGAATTAAAATTAAGAAAAATAAAAATAGTAATAAATATTAAAACTACATTAATTTAAATTTAATGTGATCAAACTTGACTAAACTATATTTTTTACCCTTTTTTTAAAACAACAGTTGGCTCTTTCTCATTAAGAAAAAGAAACGAGTTACAATTTGTAGTCGATTGTACGCACAGCCAACACTGAGTGTGTTTGGTAGAGCTGTGTTTATGAGCAAAGTTGGCTTTATTTTGAAAATAGGGGGAGAGCAACTTCTGTTTTCCCAAAAAAATTATTTATGCTTCCTAAATAATCATTTTTAGCCGTTTATCAAACACTATAAATGTTCTTAAGCAACGTGCTTATAAGTCCTGTCAAACACACCCACTGTTAGTCTATCTACTTTAGCTGATAAACTAGTGACACTGCTAGGCTAGCTACTGTTACAATCGATGAACTGGTAAACTATAGAACACCATAACTAAAATGAGAATTTCCTATCTATTACAAAGTGGGATTGACTTCCACGTGACCGGCTCACACATAGTGGGGGAGCCTCCCACTTAAACTCCACATCAACATGGTGTATATGAGCTTGCTCCAGTCCAACCTGATGTATATAAACTTAAAGACCATAATTTATTCAGGAGGAGAATCCGAGTTGTGCCTGGTCGATCAAACATAACACCATGGTTGCCTTGATGGCTAAATAGATGGTATAACATAGGATGGGATGGTTCACCTTTTCCGTGATTACGTCCAACAATTTTGACCTAAGCCCACTAGACAAATTAGTTCTAGCCAGCGTCCAAATCCATAGCAATCACAATAATAAACATAAGATTTGGCATTTTTAAAATATGTATGGAGGTCTCTAACCCGAACCAATATGGGAATTCGAGAAAAATCAGGCTAAAGGGAATATCATTGCTTATAGCCGATCTAAATTTTCTGAACCCGTCCAAACTAGCCGTGGTCCACAAATCTACTCTTTAACTTCAGAGAGAATCGTCAAAAGTTATTTGTACTACTTTTAACTTAGATTTCTCCAAAACAAATATCTCTGGAGAGCATAAGGAAGTCAACCGAGTTCTACCGTTTTAAAAGGTCGTCGGAAAGATACTCTTGTATTAGTGAGAATGAAGGTGCCATCTATATCTCTAACTTAAGCCCTATTTTTCAAACTGGTTTATTTATTGAATTGAACTACAATCAATACAGTATGATATATCAAAATTAAATTAAATTAAAACAATTACATCCGATTTAAATTGAATCGAAATGAATCTAAATACTAATAAGCTGTAAAGAATAGAACCTACACACAATGAAAATGATCGAATATAATGAAAAGGTTAATTTGATTTGTGTGTGCGATGCGAAAAATCATGATCATCTGATTTTATCTTATCTTTTGGGATGAAATAAATCATGCATAAATGCATGCAATTTCGTCAATGTACCTAATGGTGCTACATCATGCCAATCTTTTTGTTGGCAAAAAATTAAGACGAAATTAGAAAGAATTGGGAAGATTATTGTACTAAAAAAAGTTAGAGGATTTTTAGTAGTGGTTGTAAAGTTTCCGCTCATGTGTTGCTTTAATTTGCCTAGCCTTTTGTATCGACTTCCATTTCCAAATCATCACCGGTCATTCCGCACATTTGAATATTTAATAAATCCTCATCACACATTATTCATTGAATATTATGATTCAAGATTGTTTAGTTTGGACCTAGAAGTTCGTTGAAAGTTTGTGATTTTTAAATAATCTTCTCCTCTGGTCAAAATGGACCAAAATTTAATTATTAATTTTGATTAACAAGCAGATTATTCAATTTTGGCAAAGTTTTGGTAAATACCGTCTTTCCATAGGTATATGGAAAGACGGCGTTGAATTGAAATTATAGAAAGACAAAAGGTTTTAGTTGCAATATTAAAAATTTATTATGCAACATTTATGAGTGGAGACGGTCTCCTGTGAGGCAGCCTAAACTTTAGGCAAAGATCTTTCTTCAAAATCAATGCAAAACTTCATCTTACTCAAATTTATTTGCAGTTTTTAAAAAGAATCTCATCTCAAT
>JAULKK010280519.1:0-14379 GCA_032355705.1 Rubia peregrina
ATTCCATCATGACAGTTGAACATGTGGTTTTCCTTGCTTTCTAATACACGCATAGCATTTATGGTCGTATTATGCAAGCAAAAAATTATGTTTCTGACCTTGGTAATTAATGATGCAACCCACATTGTCATGTGGATTTTTCACCATGTATTTATGTTGCAACATCGGGATATAGCCTGTAGTCTACTGGCTGTCGCAAGCCAGGGCTGCTTATTTTATCCTGGCGATCTGGACTGCAGCCTATTGGCTGTCATAAGCCGGGGGCTGTTTATTTTGACCAGGAGATCTGGCCTGCAGCTTGTTGGTTGTCGTAAGCCAAGGCTGCTTATTTTGACCTGGCGATCTGGCATTCAACCTGCTGGCTGTCGTAAGCCAAGGTTGCTTATTTTGACCTGGCGATCTCGCCCGCAATTGTGCTGGCTGTTGAGGCCATCATCTTGGCGCTTAACCTGTGTTTTAAACCCATGCTTTTTCGACTCTGTCACTGGCCGAAGATTCATTTTCCTCAGATTCTTTGATATTTGGCCTGCACTTTGTGCTAGCTATTTGCGCTAGGGTGGAATCCCTAGCCTAAATTGGGCTTTTTCTTCGGCGTTGGGTGCGGTCGGAGATTCATTTTCCTTAGCCCCTTTGAGATTTGGAATGCACTTCGCGTTGGTTGTTTATGTCAACGGGCAACTTAAGCCTGAATCAGGCCTTTTCTCCAGTGCTGGCGGCAGCCAGAGATTCATTTTCTTTAACCCCTTTGAGATTCAGCCTGCACTTTGCGCTGACTGTTTGCGCTAGCATTGCAACTTTAGCCTAAATTCAGGCCAAATTCAGGCTAAAGTTATTGCGTTTGCCCTAGCATGCAGTGCAAAGTGCAGGTTAAATCTCAAAGGGGCTGAGGAAATTAATCTCCGGCTATAGCCAGTGCCGTAGAAAGGCTTGATTCATCCTAAAGTTATCGCGCTGGCCCCAACAGCTAGCGTAAAGTGCAGGTCAAATCTCAAAGGAGCTAAGGAAATAAATCTCTGACTACAACCATCGCTGGAGAAAGGCCCGATTCGGGCTAAAGTTGTCGTACTAGCCTCAACATCCGGCGTAAAGTGTAGGCCAAATCTCAAAAGGGCTAAGAAAATGAATCTTCGGCTACATCCAGTGCCGGAGAAAGGCCCGATTCAGGCTAAAGTTTCTGCGTTGGCCTCAACAGCCAGCGCAAAGTGCAGGTCAAATCTCAAAGGGGCTAAGGAAATGAATCTCCGGCTTCAACATACACCAGAAAAAGGCCCAATTCAGGCTAAACTTGTCGCGCTGGCCCCAACAGCCAGCATAAAGTGCAGGCCAAATCTCAAAGGTGACAAAGGTCACAAAACTCCGACAGTAATCGATGCCGGAGTTAAGTGAACCAGGCGCAAGTTGAAGCTGCAGCGCCGACCTTGACAGGCAACATAAATGCAGGATGAATTCAAAAAAAGAGGAAAAAAGAAGAGAGAGAGAGAGAGAGAGAGAAACAACTGCAGTTCATGTGAGAAATATGTCTTAAGGACTAGCACAACAGGAGGCCAAATCAAAGAAGAAAACAGGCGTTCAGAGTTTTCTAAAAATAATAAGCAGTACGAAAAATATTGTTTCATCCCTCAACAGGGGTACAAACAAGTCAAACAAAGAAAGTAAAAAAGAATATAAGTTTTTAAGGCTTCGCCGAGACATCTTCCTCCTCAGCCTCTCCAGCGATTGTGGCACTAACCTCCTCCCCTACCGTTCTTTGAGCTGCCAGCAGCTTGAGCGACTTTTTTCATAGGAGCAACAATGTCTTCGGCGAGCTGTTGAGTTCCGCTGATGGAATATGCATCAGTGTCAGGGGGGATGGTATAGGGGGTCCAGTTGTCCAGCTCGGCCAATAACATTCCAGGGTGCAGTTGTGAGAAGTACTTAATGAAGCTGTATTCCCGGAAGGGAATAAAAGCATCACCAATGCCAACCCGCACCTGATCTTCATCTTCGCTGTGGGAGTAGAGGTCAATGACCCTCATTAGAGCGCCGCTCAGCAGCTCTGATGCCTTATTGCTCTGCACCACGCGAGAATAAAGGCTAATGAAGCCTCAAGTCAAGGTCCAGTCCTGGAAGGATTTCAGGTCTGCAACCCTAGCCTTGGTACATGTCAAGGAGCTGTGTAGAGAGAAGTTGATGCCCTTTTCCATCTCCAGATCCTGCTCCAGCCTGCGGCTCGACGAACTTGATAATGAAGAGAGTACATGCTGCATTTCAGCTTGACATTTTCCCCTCACAAGCTGTCAAGTTCCTCCTACATGGCCCTGACGGAGTAGAGATGCTAGGAAAATAAAAGGAATGTGAGTAAGCGTAGGACAAAAACATGTAAAGAATTAAAAGTAAATAAGGAAAGGAAACAAGCCTCCAGAAGGGCCGCAGCTGACCGGTCAGCCAAAGAATTAGTGCCGACAACATTCATGGAGCACTCAAGCAGCTTGGAATTAAAGTGAGGAATTGGCAAGGCTTGGGAAACAAGCTCCGTTTGAGCTGAGGCGCTACGCAGGGGACCCGATGCAAATTCTGGGAGGGAGAGTCGTGCGCAAAAGGAGGCGAGAAAGGAATCGCTGAAACAGGTCGGGTTGCTCAAGCAAGATCCTGCTGGCTGGGGGCGAGATCATGGCGCATGAAGGCAGGCTGGTACCTGCTCCACTCTCTTCTCCACTTCTCTGGAGCCAGCGATGAGCCCTTTTTAGGGCAGGCTCATCCTCATTGACTTTTGTAATCGATGCCAACCACGGCATAGGTATGAGAGCTTGGGCGGTTAATTCCAGCCCAGTGAGGAAGCCTTGACAGATCCCCGCGAAAGTAGCCACGAACATTTCTGCAAAAAAGAGAACGATCAGTAGGTTTCCCGAAGAAAAATAAATGGGCAATGCGAATAAACAGGCGGAGTTAATAACCCAACTAAAACAGTGAAGAAGACACAATGAATACCGTTTATATCGGTGGGACCCTCGTAAGGAGAAACACCGCCAGGGAAATACGTCAGGCCGACGGTGCGAGGGGTGGAATCACGCAGGAGATGGTTCCACCTGACACTTACAACTTCGAGATGGGAGATGAATGATTGTAGGGAAAAGTTTCAACTGCAGCAGGATGAGATCCCCGCCCTTTCTCTGGTATGGAGCGATAAATGATCCATTTGCCCTCACTAATGCCCAAGACGAGGTCCTCATCTACAAAAATGAACCTTCTCTTCCACTCAATGCTGGTGGGGAGATCAATCAGTAATTTGACCCCATCCTGCCGAAACTTTAGAAAAGTCCAGTCTGGGATCATCCTGGCGGAGTGACAGAAAATACGGAACACGAAGACAGAGGGTCAAATACGAAGAAGGAGACATAAGACCTCAAAATCTAAGGTGATCCGAATGGAATTCAGGGGAAGGTCAGTTAAACCTAATTCGTAGAAAGCCAAAATGGCCCGAAAAAAAAGGGATAAGAGGAAATCGGAGACAACACTGCTCCATAGTCTCAAGATATACAACAATAATTCTTGAGGGCGCATCTACTACTGTCTGCATGAATCCAAGAAAAAGAATATGGTCACAGATGTCATTAAAGATGGTATTTTGAGCATTGTAGGCAGCCTCAATGACATGAAGAGCCGCCCAGAATTCAGGATTGGTTGTGTCGCAATATGATTCTAACTTGGGAGGACCGAAGGTGGAAACCATTGTAGAAAAATTAAATAATGGAAATAAGGAAGAGAGGGGAAAGAAAAAATAGAATCTGGCAGGAGGTCAAAAGTCGCCGGAGAACCAACCACTTGAGCGAAAAACACAGACGGAATCGCGAAGAAGGCAAATGGCAAAAGAAAAATGATAAGGGATACGAATGGGGAAAATATATGAAAAAAAGATAAAGCAGACATGGGTAGTTAATTCCCTTGAAGGACAGGGCGACAAAAAGTAATGATAACTGCCTTGGGAAAGAACAAAAATTACGCAGCTAGCGTGCAGAAAACCGTAAAAAAAGGAACATGTGGCAAGCGCTCGGACATGTAGCGTAACCACCAAATGATGCATTAATGAAAAGGAGAACATGCGTCAGTGAGCGGTTTCAAAAACTAAAAAACTGCCAAAATGCCCGGGTTAGGCAGGAAGCAACTCCCAGTACCTGCCCCCTGAGCGGCTCAGAGCTAATGGTGGGAAAACTCGAGCTCCATCTCAGGCACTGGCCTGCAAGTTAACTTACCCAATCAGGCCATTGGTTTGGGGGACTTGATAATGTGTGGGCCTGACAACCCAATAAGGAGAAGAGGGAAAAAGGTGAAGCCTGCTTGCCCAGGGACGCTACCTGGGAGCGGAGGCAGACATGAAGGAGCTTGATGGGTGCTGATGGGACAGCTCCAGTCCCATCAGTCACCAAATGACATATAACAAGAAAAAGTGTGTGAAACAAGGTAAGATTTTTCTGTCAGTTCACTATTCACTTAGATATACTTCTACATGGCAACAATGGCTGACCGGAGCTTCGGAGTAGGCACGACCATGGGTCTGCCCGTCTGGCCTCTTTTTGCCTATCTTGTAGGTTCAAGTGCATATTTGGCTGGCATGGATCGTTGACAAACATACTGCAAAATTTTGTATTGACAATGACAATATAAAATATAAACGCTTTTGAAAGCATTCAACACATATTTCGGGTAAGAAACCTCTCTAGGTTGGCGGCCATGAACAAAATGTGATAAACACTAATGGAAAATAGGTACATAGGCACCGGTCAAAGTGTACTAGTGCAAGAATACCGGTGCTAGTAATCACGTAAGCCCCAGTAAAAGCATGAAAAAATACAATACTAGTGCCTGTGTAGACATTTGCACCGGTAGAAAAATATCGATGCATAATACCGGTGCCTAAGTGAGAAAAGGAAGAAAAATAAAATTTTCAAGCATCGGTAAAGTGAATACTGGCGTTGTGAATCGGTGCTAGAATGAAAAATTATGTGGGAAAAAATACTTCCAACATCGGTAAAGTATTTGGTACCGGTGCTGAAGCGAAAAACACGCAGGAAATGGTATTTACCAGCACCAGTTTGAAATTTCAATCTTAGCACCGGTAGATATATCAGTGCCTGTGTATACATTACACCGGTTGTTAGCTTAGAGGTGCACAATACCGGTGCTAGGGCGTAAATAATGTAAGTGACAAATAATTCTAGCACCAGTAATATTTTTGGCATCGGTGTTGATGAAAAAAACACACCGGAAATCGTAAATACTCAGCATCGGTTTTAAATATCAGAGCTAGAATCGGTAAGAGTACATGTGCTAATGTGTAAATGGTAAGTATAGTACCGGTATTAGTAGCTTCTACCGATGCTATTGGTGTGTTAAATGCTCACCTACCACATTTTTCTAGCGGGTAAAAAGTGCTAGAATGTGTCTTTTGGGTTCATTAATGACAATTTTTTGATGAGGAAGACACTGAATGTTCATCAATGAAATCCCTTGAAGGTACTTTATATTTTGTTTTAATTTACCGTTTATTGTGGTATAGGTTCCCATATATATTTTTTGCATGTTTGATCATTTGATCATTTTAATGTTGCTTCACACTCTTCATGAAAGGGGTTTGTTAGATAGTATTGTTGATGTATTGAATGGCTTTTTCATGCACGTGGTTTGATAAGGTATGGTACAAATGTATTAATGTGAGGTTGCATGTTGTTGATTGTAAGTTGATGTTTTATGAATAAAATTATTTTATGATAGACGTGTATATTTTTGTGGAAGTTTAATTGTTGCACATTGATTCAGCTGTAGAGATGTACCATGCCATCGAGAGGCGTAAGCATGTGCATGAAAACATTAGTTTGGTGAGTGATGAATTTATTTCTTTTGTTGGGGAGTTTATGGAGTATGCATTTAGTCGTGAAAAGCATATCTTATGTCCTTGTCGTGATTGTAAGAATCGTAAGGGTACTGACGATTAGGACTTGCTGCAACTCCATTTGTACAGGAGAGGGCTGCAAAAGATTATTTGGTTTGGACCTTTCATGGTGATAAACCACCGTCGGAGGTTGTTGTAGGTAGCAAGGGAGAATATTTTGAGGGTGTCAATTTGGATCCCGATAAGGATTTTCTAGACGGCCATAGCTCCTATCAAGTCCGGAATATTTGTAGAGGACCCCCCCCCCCCCCCCGGTTTCCTTAGAAATGCTTCCATTACCTTAGTTCTTAGTTTTGAAAATAGGTAGGAGAGTATCTAAATAGTTACTTGTATGTTGTACTTTTGTAACTCTGTTTCGAACATATGTAAGAAATTCGACCCTTTTGTTTGCAAGCCATCATGGCTCTTTTTGTCGTGAATGTATATATGGGGATCAACACCTTTTACTTAGCATGTCATTGTGACCTTTCGAATATATTATCGGGGTTCAACCCTTTTTACTTAGTGAGTCATTGTAACCTTTTGAATTTATGCACGGGGTTAGAACCTTTTTATTTAGCAAGTCATCATGGCATTTTTACACGAATGTAGGGATGCTTTTTCACCTTTACTTCATGGATGGATGCTTTTGTTGGGGGGAAAGCACGGAGGGATGATTTTTCCCTCTTTTCTTCAAGAATATCAAGGTCCAACTGGCGCTGCTTATCGTTAACCTTTTGGTTTTCGTTGCTGATGGAAAACCTTTTGAAGGTAGGTAGCCTAATCTTGGCTGGGATTACAGCTTCCTGGCCATAGAATAGGCTGTATAGAGTTTAACCCGTAGCAGAAGATTTCACCGTTCGAGATGACCTGAGCACACTGGGCAATTCATTGATCCAATTTCCTCCTGCCCCTTCCAGCCTTGTTTTGATGCCATAGACAATATTCCAATTCGTAACCACCACTTTCCCATTGGCTTGGGGATGGTACACACTGTTGACTTTCTGATGGATTTCGTACACCCTAAACCTGCTTTCGAATAGTTCACCGATGAATTGGGTACCATTATTGGTTATGATGTTTGAGGGATCTCAAATTGAAAGATGATATTTTTCCAGTAGATGCCAATCACTGCTTTCCCTTTTATGTTGGTTAAGGCTTCCGCCTCGGCCCATTTTGTGAAGTAATCCATAACAATGATCAAGTATTAGAGGTGCCTCGGAGCCTCTGGAAAGGGGTCTACTATATCGATCCCACATTTATCCGTGATCTCTCCTTCTCCACCATCATCACCATTGTTTCCTATTTGAAGTTACGCATGCTTAGCATTTCTACCATTAGGTTCCTGTGAGACCATAGATCGAGGTCCGATGAGGCCAATTTGCTCAAGGCATCGGCCTTGTGGTTCTTTTTTCAAGGAACTTGTGTCAGGGTGTAGTAATGGAAGTGTTCGAGGAAGGGCTTCACCACTTCTATGTAGCATTCCAAGCTTCTTTCCCTAGCCTCGTATTCTCCCTTGACTTGCTAGACCACAATCTAAGAGTCATTGAAAACCTCTAGATTTTGGACATTTAGTTATTTTGCTAGTCAAAGCCCTGTGATCAGTGCTTCATACTCGACTTTAATATTTGTGGCCTTGAAGTCATAGTGTAATGCACTGGGATAGTCTTTTCCCTCATGGATGGTGAGTAATATTTCCGTTCTGCTTCCCCTCTAGTGCAATGATCCGTCTACATAGATTTTCCATGTCTCGTCGAACTCTCTCTTCTCATCAACTTCGATGACCTCTGT
Source organism: Rubia peregrina (assembly GCA_032355705.1). Taxonomy (NCBI): domain Eukaryota; kingdom Viridiplantae; phylum Streptophyta; class Magnoliopsida; order Gentianales; family Rubiaceae; genus Rubia; species Rubia peregrina. The sequence goes on from JAULKK010280519.1 coordinate 7,697, forward strand.
CATTTCCACAAAGAAATCCACCCAGGCTTGGCCTTTGATAGCTGTCCTTGGATAGAATTGGATATCATGTTCTCCTACCTTGATCGCCCATTTCATTATTTGTCCCAAAGTCTCAAGCTTGAGAAGCACCAGTCTGATCGAGTCACTGGTAAGCATGATTATTTTATGACTCTGAAAGTATGCTCGGAGTCGTTACCCTGCATGAATGAGGACCACTATTAACCTTTTAAGGGTTGTATAATGATTTTTTAGCCCCTGCAAGTCCCTACTCACAAAGTAGATGGGGTGTTGTGCCCTTTATTTCTCTTTCACCAAAACTGCACTTATTGCCAAGAGGGAGGCTAAGATGTATCAGTACAAAATGTCCCCTTTCTCTAGCTTCATCAGGGTCGGTAGGCTGCGTAAGTGTTCTTTTAGGTCTCAAAAGGATTGCTCACACTCCTCTGTACATTCAAATTTCTTCATTTTCCGAAGCACATCAAAGAATGAGAGGTGTTTCTCAGCACCTTTAGAGAGGAAACAGCTGAGTGCTTCCAACGATCTAGTGAGCCTTTGAACATCATTAACCGTTCAAGGGGGTTTCATATTTACCAAGGCCTCGACCTTTTCTGGATTTACATCGATTCCCCTCTCGAAAATCATGAAACCCAAAAACTTTCCAGCCCCCTACTCTAATTACACATTTGGCTGGGTTCAGCTTCAGGTTTGATTCTCGAGGTTTCTGAAATGTTTCTTCCAATTCTGACAAGAACTGGTCGTAGCCCTTTCTTTTTACCACCAGATCATCTACATATATTTCTATGTTCCTGCTGATCTAGTTTTTGAAGAGCTTATCCACTGGTCTTTGGTAAGTCACCCCTGTATTTTTAGGCCAAATTGCATCCTTTTACAGTAAAACGTCCCGACGCTCTGTGATAAATGGCATTTTTGTTTGCCTTCTTCTGCCATGAGTATCTGGTGGTAGCCTTTATAGTCATCGAAGAAAGCAAGTACTTTGTATCCGGCTATTGCTTCGACTAGCATATCAATGGATTGCAGAGGGTAGCAGTCTTTGGAGCAGCATTTGTGAAGTTGATGCACATTTTCCAAGCATCATCGTGCTTGGGGACCATGACAGGGTTTGTCAACCACTCTGGGTAAAATACTTCTTTGAAGACTTAGGCTCGAAGGTGTTTCTTGACTTCCTCTTTTATGGCTTTGGCTCGTTCGAGGGAAAAAACCTTATTTTCTATTTGATGGACTTTTGAGATGGATCAACGTTCAGGTTGTGAACCCTCAAGTGTTGGGGCACTCCTGTCAGGTCGGGGGTGCTCCATGAGAATACATCTGCATAACCATCGAGGAAGACCTTCACCTTTTCTTTCATTGTAGGTGGCATCTGTTTTCCCACGGCTACCATCCCCGATGATCGAATGGAGAGTAGTTCGGTATCTTTGGATCCAACTTACCCATGGACCAAAGCGATGCTATCTCCATTCTTTGCCTCCTTTAGTGCCACTGCCAAGTAGCTTCGAGCTACTGATTGATCCCTTCTGATAACTCCTACCCTCCTCTTGGTAAGGAATTTCACTCGCAGATGATAGAGGGACTAAATGGCTCGTGCCTGACACATCCAGGGCCTTTCTCTAATTACATTGTACGGGGATATAATGCCGATAATGGCAAAGCTGCATTCGATCGTTACCTTTTTGTCTCTATCTGCCACTCAAACAGGCAGGGTTATCATACCCAAAGGGTGCACCGTTTTCTCAGTAAATCTAGAAAATGGCATGGTGGTTATTTTTAGGCTATGATTCCCCAAGCCCAGCTGGTCGAAGCAGTTGACGAATAAAACTTCCACCCCGCTGCCATAATCTATGAAAACTCTTTTTACATTAAGTCTCCAATCGTTGCGTGGATCACCATAGAATCTGTATGGAGGGTATGGCTAGGTACCAGGTCTACCTTCGAGAAGGTAATGGACTCATCGGGTTAAAGTCTCTCCTACCGAGGTTCTCCAGGGGGAAAATATCGAGATGGAGCCTTAATGATTGTGTTCAAAGATTTGACACTCACAACTCTGTTGATAATGTTGATCACTCTATTGACTCCCTCTTCCCAGTTTCCATCTGTTTTGACCTCTGGTCCGGGCCCATCAATGTCCCTTGGACAAGCCTTAGCACGTTCCCTGTTGTTTTCCTATTGATTGCGACTGCCTCGATCGAAGCTTTTCTTGTATAGTTTCCAGGGTCTTTCTCATTTACCCTTTGAGGGACCACCCCCCTTTGACTTCACCGCAAAATCACGAAAGAGGCATTCTCTTGCACACCTTTCAATCTCAGATTTTAGGCGCTGTCATTCTTCTGTATCATGGCCATGATTCTTGTGATGGTCACAGAATTTGCTCGAGGCCCATTTTGAACGCATGTCCTTGATGAGGGAGGTGTTCTGAATAGCCTTTTATGGAAATGGTGTATGTCCGTTCAATACTTGGTTAAGGGGATATACCCTTTGAAGCCTGATCTTGAAGTCTCTGGGCTTTTCAACCTCTGCTCCAAGGATTTAGAACCTCTTTCAGCAAATTTGTCACCTTCCCGCTTCCTCTTTGTAGCATCTTCGATCTTCAAGTATTTCTCAACAATTTCTTACAATTGCTGCAAGGTTTCTGGGGTCATCGAGACCAATTTCTTATACAGGTCCACTTTGGCCATCCCATTCATGTAGCCTAGAATTACTCCACCCTTCATATGGTTGATTACACTGAGGTTTTCTTCTACATATTGGTGGTAGAATGCTTCAGTGAATTCACCTGGCCTCTGTTTGCTTTGGTCGAGTTCAATCAGGGTCTTAGTGAATCATTAATTTTGGAAGAATTGGCTCAGTGGTGCGCTTCCAAAATCTCTATAAGAGTGCAACGACCCCTTGCTTAATTTGTTAAACTACTCTTCGGCTTTTCCTCGCTCAAGTTTTTGAACTAATTTTGCCCTTTAATTACCCTTCATTTGAACCATTTCACTTCCTCCTTATGGTGTAAACACCAAGCACATTTAGCGGCGGTGATTACGGGATTAGGGACCGGATCTACCAGCTTAGGGCAACAGATTAGTTAGAATCCAAATCGTTGGCCTGAATCGGAGGAATGCTCGAAGCGGAGGTGGAGTGTGTGAAGAACTCCAACGCGTAGCTCTCGATGCTGGTGAGGCTAGGGTTCTCAACACCATCAGTCGTTATCAATCGATAAGGCTAAGGTTCTCGACACCATCGCACCGTTCTCAATCAGTGGGGCTAGGGTTCTCATCACCATCGCACATTTCTTAATCGGTGGGGCTAAAGAAGAAGGAGGGTCGCGAGGGAACGATGATGGTGGGGTATGGTAGAGGTTCATGAGGGAAATAGAAGGGTCTCAGTGGTCCGATAGTGGAGTACAGCAGGGCGGTTAACGTTGTCCTGGGGCCAGGGTTCTATAATGGCAGCGCGGTTAATTTTGTTTCCAGCAGCGGCGAGAGCTTAGGGAATTGGTGGTGGACGATGGCTGGGAAAGGATGGCGGTGGCAGTGGCGGGCACACACAGCTGATGTGGAGGCACGTGAATCACACGTCAAGGGTCTTCAACGACAGTAAACTTCCTAGATTTTTCTTCCTTTTGACAGTTTCTGCTCTTTAGTGGTGTTTTAGGGGATTAGCCATATATTTTATGAAGATTTTGGAATCGGATTGAAATCTCTCCCATATACTGGTTTTTGTTTGTGATGAGTGAGGACGAACGATACTGTTATTGAGGAAATAAGATTAGGTTTCCGGAGCGGTGGAGGTTTCGGCGGCGAAGGAGCACAGGGGTGAGGTGGGTGGGTTGTGAAGAAGAAAGAAGTCAGGGGTATAATAGGTATTAAAATTTCAAATTTGGTCTAAGGGTAATTTAGTTTTTGGTCAATGCCGGAATTAGGAAGTTTGGTTATATTGGCACAATTTAACCAAAAGTTAGGGTTAGATTGACACAATTGGTAATAAGTTAGGGTTAGATAGACACTTTCTCATATTGCAGAGTTATATTGGCACTTTCAGTCAAAAGTTAGGGTTATAAATGTAGTTTGCCCTAAATTCTTTAGGCATACTTGTGAGAATAAAGTAATATTTTTTATTTATTAAAAGTCTACAAATATGATTACGTAAAGTCAACTCATAACAAATTTGAATACAAAAATAGGAATGGGGGCGAGTTTTGGTGGAGATCATCCCCACATCCGCTTCAATGGGACGGGTGTGAAGGTAGTTTTGGTGGAGCGTGGATATTAGTTCTTGCCCGCTCATTCCCGCCCCGCCCACTATGCTCGTTATATAAACTCTAATCTAATATATAATTAACTATTATATATCCAAAATGCACATACCTTACCTAAACTATTTCATATAAATCATTATTATAATTTTAATATTAAAATTATTATTTTAAAGTAAAATTTTATGTGTTTTTGGAGATATATATGGGTGAATAAAATGGATTGGAAATGGGTAAGGAAACCCAACTAGGTGATAGAGCAGGTGTGGATTTTAGATATTATCCAATGGGACGGGGTGAATTTTAATGTTGTACCAGCAAGGGGTGGTGGAGCAGATATGGGTATAAAAATTTTAAGTGGGTATGGATATGGAGGGACCATAATCCGCACCAATCCCTCCCCATTGTCATTAATATACACAAAGTTAAGTTAAAAAGGCACAAGTATGGTTAAGCATATAAATATAATGAATAATAGTCAAATAACAATAATTAGAATTATGATTTTGAATTGGTAATCATATAAAGTCGACAAAATATTTATTTAAAAATTAATTTGCAAAGGAATATAAAAAACAATCATAAATTATAATTAAAAGTTAATGAAACAATCCAATAATAATGAAATTGTAACAATAATATTATTGAAACATAATCTAAACCAACCCAACCCAACCCAAATCTAATCTAATATATAATTAACTATTATATATCCAAAATGCACATACCTTACCTAAACTATTTCATATAAATCATTTTAAATTTTTAATAATAAAATTATTATTTTAAAGTAAAATTTTATGTGTTTTTGGAGATATAGATGGGGTGAGTAAATTGGATTGGAACTTGGTATGGAGACCCAACTGGGTGATGGAGCATGTGTGGATTTTATATATTACCCGATGGGACGGGGGTGAATTTTAATGTTGTACCAGCAATGGGTGGTGGAGCAGATATGGGTATAAAATTTTAAGTGGGTATGGATATGGAGGGACCATAATCCGCACCAATCCCTCCCCATTGTCATCAATATACACAAGGTTAAGTTAAAAATGCACAAGTACGGTTAAGCATATAAATATAATGAATAATAGTCAAATAACGATAATTAGAATTATGATTTTGAATTGGTAATTATATAAAGTCGACAAAATATTGATTTAAAAATTAATTTGCAAAGTAATATAAAAAACAATCATAAATTATAATTAAAAGTTAATGAAACAATCCGATAATAATGCAATTGTAACAATATATTATTGAAACATAATCTAAACCAACCCAAATCAAATCGAGCAGCATAATAAGTCAATCCAAAATGAACCAAGTCGAAATATACATCTGAATCTAATATGAAACATAATAAAAAAAACTGACATGAGCTTGTGGCGGGTGGAGGGGGTGGTGATTTTATTTGTCACTATTCAAAGATGATTTTATAATTTTTATATCTTAAATTATGTACTCCCTCCGTCCCAGGGAAACCTGGGAAAGAGAAACTACAGCTTATAATTTTACTGTCGTGAAAGGTCTATAATGCCCCTATTTTTTCTCTGTCTTATTCACTCTGCTTTTCTATGTCTTATTCACCCGTGTCTTCTTCGACCTCAAGATCCGCACACTTTCTCTCCAGTGCCTCGTCCTCCTCCATTATTGAGCACCACCGCAACTCCAAGTTCTCCTCCTTCTCTGAAACCATATCTCTACCTGAATTACGGTGAATTTGTAACCCTTGGTCTCGAGCGTGAGGAAAGGTGCGGACTGGAGGATCCCGTCGCTAAGCTCAACAAGTTCCCAGTGGCGAAGCCCGTCGTTTCGAGGGTTAAGAAAGTTAATGGTTTTATAACTGGACAAAGCTTAGTAAAATCCGTTCTCACACTATTTATTTCGAGGTATGAATCTCAGAATCTGGGTCTTGCATTTACGGTGAAGTTATTGATTTTAGGTTTTGTTTTTTTTCCAGATGATTGTGGAGGCAAGGGGTATCTGGGTTTTGCTTTTTTCCCTTTTTCAATTTTTTTTCAAATGAAACAGGATGTTGCATTTAGGATTTAGCTTCAATTTTTTCAATTTTAGATGAAACAATTTGATATTACGGGAAAACTTGTCAGAGTTGTTTTGTATTGGATTTTTTAAACAAAGTTCTGATTAGATTTGGGTGTTCTCCGGCGTTGTCGAAGAGGCATGGGAAAAACCCACCAGAGAAATCTGGAGATTTCTTCCTGCTAATGGCCCTTGTGAGGAGGTTTATGGGTGGATGCTGACATGTAGAAATCTGGAGGCATATTTCTTGCTAATTTTGTTGTATTCTTACATATAGTGGCATCAAGTAATATGGTAAAAGCTGTTTGCTCTGATTTTTGTTTTCACCTGTAATTTACTTTCCGTGAGAAGATTTTGTGTTCAAAAGATGAGAAGATTGTATGGA
>JAULKK010280536.1:0-24584 GCA_032355705.1 Rubia peregrina
TATACTAACTTAAGCATCAGAGTGTTTACCCCCCGGACACCGGGGGCATTGTCTTGTAGGTCGGACGCGATTCAAGGAATCACGACGAGAGACTTCTATCGGTGGAAACAGATTCATCACTTTTATTTCTTTGTTCTTGATATATTTTTAGTATATAGATTTTGAATGTTTTTGTGTGAGACAAAGGATCTTGGGATGAAACTCTTGTTCCGAGATAAATTTTGAGTCCAAATCTCAATGCCTTTTGGTGTAAGAAATAGGAATTAATAGGTGAAAAAGTTTCTTAGGAAAAAGGGAGGAAGAAGGAAAAAAGGGCACCATTCACAGGGGTGCCTCGTGCCAAATCTCTTTTTACACGAGGGGTGCCTCGTTCCAACCCGTGTCAACACAAGGGTAGCCTCATGTCCGGCCTTGTGTATCTTCATTTTTTATGATGATTTAGGAGAGATGATTCTTGATTGTATGATTTTATTGATGGGATGTTATGGTTGTTCATGGGTCAGTGGTTTAAGAAGAATGTTTCTTGATTAAAAAGGTTTTATTTTAAGATGGAATGGTTTGGAATATTGTGGCTATTTAGGAAGAAGTGTTTTTTAGCATGAGTCTTGATGCATGCCTTTGGTTATCAATGCATTACCACATTTTTCTTGTTGTAAATAGGATGGCTCCTAAAAGGGAATGGTTGGAAAAGGGAACAACTTCTCGGGGTTACAATGGGAAGAATTTAGCCAAGGTTAGGAGATGAGAGCCGGTGACTTACCTTTCTTCTAACCTCGTTTGTGTTGTTGATTATTTCATGGGGTTGACCACCATTTCTAGGAGTGTTACCCAGAAGTGGATGTACTTGAGATGCTCAAAGCGATTCATAGTGGAGATAAAGTTTTCTTGCAAGGAGACCTTGGGAGCTCTAGGTTTACTTGAGCCCATCAAATATTTGCTAAGCCGAATAGACCTAGAGGGTTTCTTCGAAAAGAATTCCAAGACTTATGTATGGTGAAATTTGGATTTTTTGGCAACCTTGGAGCAATCAAATGATAGTGAAGGAAGGAGAAGCATCTATTTCTACTTAGATGATAAGAAGTACACTATGTCACATCTAAACATTGTCTAAGCATTTGGGTGGAAGTATGGGAATGAGATTTCAAGGACACACTGACAAGGCCTTCCATTTTCATTGGGCAATTTTGGAGGATTCTTTCAGGCTTGAAGAGGAAGCATCTTTGCATGAGCACCGCGATTGTCCATCCGAGATTGCGATATGTTCAACTATTATTGTCCATGGGAGTATTTTGTCACAGGGAGATTTCATAATGTCCCAGTTCGGATGTACAAGTTCATTGGGCGATAACTCCGGAGGGGAATCTTTACCCCAACATGGTAGTGTCTTTTGTGGAGGAGTTCATTGCCAAAGGAATCAAGGAGGGTGGGAAAATATCTATTGGAGATATAGCTGGACTTTTGGCCCAACACTTGGGCCATCTGGTTCCCTCTCCATTTGCGGTGGAAAATTTGGGTCGTTCGGGAACATTGTACACGATAGACAAGCTCAAAAGAGAATCTATAGTGGCTACCATGAATTTATGGATCTACCACGACTTTAGGAGATCTCTTATATGGTTGTATGGAAGCTCCCCGGTGTGCGACTTCATGAATCTCCACCAGCCAAAGAGTACAACTATCGACCCGGATACGTTGTTGGAGGACCTCTTCATAGCCCCTGATCTACTGTTTGAAATGGATTTCTACTGAATCCTATCAAGCCCAGATATAGACGTCGAGGAGTATGCCAGTGAGACTTCATTTAGGGTACCGCCTAGCCGTACTTAGCTACCCGCAAATATCCTCGACCGATTCCTCATATTAAGGGAATAGCTTTTGAGCTCTACCTTACTTATGCGGGACATTGGTTATACAGTGAGCGGAATGAGCATATAGTTGGAAGAATTTTGGAGTAGGCTAAGTTCTATGGAGGATACTATGAATGCTTGGTAGCGGATGCCCAAGAAGAAGTCATCAAGCAATTGATCGAGAGATTTCACATCTCAAGGCTTGATGGTTTTTGGGATGTCATTCCTATTGAGAGGCAAGAAATGCGACAAGAGGAGAGAAGGAGGAGGCGCAAGACACATCACTTGAGGAGGGACCCTTTGGGGTCACATCAGTGATTTCCACTACCTTTCTCTTTCCCACTCTTGGTTATTATTGTTTCGTTGTATTGGGGACAATACCAAGTTTAAGCGTGGGGGATGGAGTAGTGAAACACTTAGAAGTTTTCATCTTGGGATTCCTTTGAGTTTTGGTGTTCTTGGGTGTTATTTGGGGTTTTAAGGAGTTTGGTAGAGTTTTTGGTGGTGTGATATTTAGGATGCTATCACTTTATTTTTGTTGGGTAATGTTTCGGGATGAAACTTTTGGTGGTGTAATTATTTTTTCATGATCTTTTGTAGTATAAATCCCACCTTTGAGGCATTTCGTGCTACACAAAAAAATTGAAAATTTTGAAAAAAAGGAAAAATATATGCCAGGCTAAGTTGGAAACCCGAAAGGGAAACTTAGGAAAAAATGGGAAGAAATCCAGGATAGGTCGAAAGACCTATGTAAGAATGAGACGCTAGGCCCGGTTAAGTTGGAAAAGTTAGGCAAAAATGAGAGGTCGTTTGGCAAAAGGTGAGATGGTGAGCTCAACATGTTTGAATGCTAGGATGAAAACCCGAAAGGGATCCTAGGTAAAATGAGAGAAATTGAGAGAAAATGGAAACTAAGTTGAGGATCCTTCGTCATTATCCTTGGTTGTAGCTAAGTTGAGAATCTCGAGTTATCCTTAGTTACAACCAATTTGAGGATCTTTTGGATTATCCTTGGTGGTTTCTTCGGTAACAATTCTTGGATTGGTTTTGGCAGAGTATTTGATGGAATTAGCTACTCCAGCACTTATCATTTATGCTTACCTTTTTATTCATAATATTTCGAGTGGATAGGTTATTTTAGTATCTTTGGGGAGTGTGAGTTTTGTGATATTATTACTTCTTTGGGTGAACTAGTGTAGCTTGGGAATAAGTTGAGTGCATTGGCTAACTTCTCTTTGCAAACTACATTTTGCTTAGATCTTTTCTCGTTTTTGTTTACTCGAGGATGAGTAAAGGTTTAAGTGTGGGGGTATTGATATACACCTTTATGCACGAGTTAGCCGATGAATTTGACACATTTTTAATCATCTTTTGTTTGGTTGATTGCTAGTTTTAGTTTGGTTTACACGACAAAGGATTTAGGCGACCATTTTTGGTTTTCTTGTCTAAATCCTGAGTTTTGTAGAAATGATTGTAACTAATGGAAACTTTGTATTCACAGGCACCTAGATATTCCTCTATGATATCATTACTAGGTTGCTCCTGAATACTTTTTCATCATTTTTTTGCAGAAGGCTATCCGCGAGGGTGTAAAACATATTTCAAGGCCATTCACAAGGATGATAGAAGATATCGAAGTACATTCACGGGGATGGTAGTAGATTGAAGGCCAAAAACTCCAAAGCATGGTAGTAGATGAAATTAAAATCGGGAAAGACGGGTTTGAAGTTTAAGAAGACCAAGCTCGGGAAAGGTGTGAGTTTCATGGAGAATTGGGAACGATCCCAGAAGAACCGGCCCTTGAAGGTGGAATTGTTGGATTTGTCTTTTCAAGCACTATGAAATCGACTACAAGAACTATCAAATTGGATCAACGGTTCATCTGTAGCAAAGCAAACAAGTCAACCAATGGATCCAGCCAAAACCAGCACGATGGCCGGCATGAGACCAGCCAAACTGGCACAAAGGTAGCCTAGCATGGCCTGTGCTATTACCCAGCACGGACAGTGCTACAAAACACTACCTGTGCCATCCCCTGCTGCCCGTGTCCCATGTCTTCGATCAACTCCAAAATTTGGCAAAGTATAGGCATAAAACGTTCCATTTCACATGACCCACATCGTTTCAAGTCACTAAAGTTTTTTTCAGCCCATGGTATGTAAAGAATGACACGGCCTGTTCCATTCTATTGAGTAAAACAAGGTTCCAACCGATGAGATGCGCCAAACGACATGAGATGTGCACTAAGAAGCATCAAAATAAGGTTCCGGTCGACGATCCATGCCAAGAAACACGGGCCGGGCCAACACGAGGTTCACGGCTCGTGCCAGGTCAAGTAGGCTGCGCCATCACGAATGGTACTCGGCTGGCATGGACCGTGCTAGATCCCACTGCCCATGCCGTTTGTGGCTGCTAGGATTTTTTGGCCAATATTTGGGTCTTTTTCAAGGCCCAATTCCCTATTCTTTTATATATGGACCTTTTTCTATTAGAGTTTAAGTTTATGCCCAGTTTTCATCTTCTAGAGTAGGCTAGAGAGATAAAATACTCTTCCTTCTCTCTATTTTTTTTCTTTCTTCTCTTTATTTTTTCTTTTCCCCCAAAAGTGTTGGATCCAATGCAATATTTGGGTCCAATGCTTCAGGAGTAGTTAATTAACCTGGGGATCATATTTGGATTTATGTATTAATGTCTATTTTGTGAGATTTATTATATATACCTATTTGTATGTGTTTTGTGATTAATGTTGGCTTATTTTTTTTTTGATTTCTAGGATTTTCACACTTAGTTAGCACACAACAAAGTCTAATTTAATGTTGTTTTATATCCCCTCGGGGAGGGAAACCAAGATGTGCTTGAGGGAAGGGTTCAGATCCACGTGGGTGTGTGCACGTAGGTTGTTGAGTTAACGTTACGATCGACCATGCACTAGTAAGCCTACAAGTTGGTCTTAATGGTTACATGCGTAGATAGCTAAAGTAGAAAACTAGGGTTACCTTTGTGATCCTAGAGTCATCGATAAGATTCCTACTTCATTTTCCTCTGTAGGCCTAGAGGTAGAGTGTTCGTAGTATTCCAACCGGAACTTAATCGCACAGGGGGGAATCAAACTTGCACAGTGAGCCATTGCTGTTTTTGCACTTCCCTATTTGCGGAGGCGAGACCGATGGAAGATTTTATACGCACACCCTTATGTGACAGATAAGGGGAGGTTTTCACCATCGTCTGCACTACGCATTACAAACACTGGAATAGGTTCATAGTTCTTGCATGTGATGAAATCAAGGATCAAAATGACATTAATAAATTTACACAAATATTTCCAAGTTCTAGAATATATAGTTTATTCTCGTGATCAATTGCATGTTAGTAGTTGTTAGTAAAAACACCCCCAGTGTTCTATTTTACCTACAATGAATATTCCAAACAGGTGATCAGATTGACAACCCGATCATGGTTGTGTGTGGTTGATTATTAGATTCCTAACATCTTTGTGGACGTCCTCAATACTTTCCACTATCTACCAATTTTGGTAATATATTAGTAGAAACGGGAGCAACAATTACAAATCACATCTTTGATCACGTCCTGCTCTCAGTTTAACTAGTGGATATCCCGTGATTGATTAATTATCGATGTTGAGAGGGCGGGTGAAAATTATCCACCTTTTCTGGTGTTTGTTTAAATGTCTATTAGTTAACTTGCATAGCGTGTTAGTTGAATAGTTAGTGTTGTTTTTTATTTTGTTGGTTTTTAATATTGAGCTTTCTTGCTACTTCAAAACCTTTTACTAGTGTTGTTTTTAGTTGGCTACTATTTTATTCCTAATTTATGGTACACACCCGTACTACCAACTTGGGACTTTTACATTATCCAACGAAATACACAGGTGGCAGGTGACGAAGGCAATTTTGGTAGTTGTAGAGACTGGAGAAATTGGGGAAGATAACTGCACTTTGAGGGAGTTGATGGCTCATAATTTGGAGAATCAACCCCTTCACCTAGTCTTCTCACCCTCACCACCCAACGTCACTTGTGAGCTCAAGCGTGACATGATCCAGTGTTTTCCCACTTACCATGGAATGACCAGTGAAGATCCGAACAAGCACTCATTGGAATTTCATCTAGTTTGTACCAACATGAAACTTCTAGGAGTCTCGGAAGAAGGGTGCAATTTGAGTTAGTTTCCCTTGTCACTTCGAGATGTGGCTAAGGATTAGTTGTACTAACTTTTACCTGGTTGTATCACCTCCTTGATAGACATTAACCGCATATTTTTGAAGAAATGCTTCCCATCTTCAAAGTGTGAGGGCTCGAAGAAGCATCTCTCCAATATCTCTCAGTCAGCCAATGAATCCCTCTATGAGCACTGGGAATGGTTCAAGAAGTTATTGGTAAGCTGTCCATATCATCCATTCAAGGAGGGGATTTATTCTACTATTTATTCAAGGGCCCTTGTGATGATGACATAATATGGTCAACGCCGCTTGCAATAGTTCAATCGTGAACAAGATCCCAAAGGAGGAAATTTCTCTCTTTGAGGAAATGACAAATAGTACAAGGCGGTTTGGTACAAGATTGAAGGTGAAAACTGTGGACCAGCCATCTCATTCTCCCAAGTAAGAGGAGTAAGTCCAAGCTCTTGTTTCCATGATGAAAGAGTTTATGAAAGGAAGGGTTCATAATGTAGACGTGTGTGTCCTTTGCAGCCTAGATCATTAGACGGATGGTTGCCCAGAAGTGGTGGATGATTTGGAGGAAATTAAGGCATTGGATTTGAACAATGGTGGAAATAGGCAATCATTTAGTAGGAGACAACAAAAAGGATTTCGTGAGAATCAAGGAGGTGAAAGGCAAGACCCCTATGCAAACATATTCAAACCAAGTTACCGCAATCACCTCAACTTAGCATGAGGAGAATCAAGTGAAAGGGTATAACCAAGGCTGACTAGCTCCACCTCGACCCTATCCAAGGAGAGAAGAGCCTTCCAACAAAAATGCCTCACTCTAAAAGTCTTATCAAGAGGAGATCTTATAAGTGATCTCTCAATTGGCTAAGAAGTATGATGTTTTTGTGGAGGGCACCCAAGGTGAAGGTAAATCTTCCTCCACCTTTCACTAGTGAATTTAAATGAAGGCTCAAAGTGTTGACCAATGATGGGAACATCTACATGATTTTCGAGAAGGTAGAGGTTAGCATTCCACTCTTACACATGATTTTGCATGAGCCTTCTTTTGCTAAAGTCTTGAAAGTTTCATGCACTAAAAAGAGGAGCAAACCACTTAGAAAGTTAAGAAAATTGAAAGTAGGGAGAGTTGCTACTTTAAATCATAGAAATTTCCCCCAGAAATGTGATGACCCTGACATGTTTTCAATTCATATTTCTTTAGGTGGTATACTGGTTAAGAATACGATGATTGATCTTGAAGCCTCTATTAATGCCATCTCATCTTTCATTTATGAGAACCTAGAAATAGGTGAACATAAAGAAACTAGGGTAATCATCCAAATGGCCGATCACTCCAATGTTAGTCCTTGGGGTCTAGTAAAGAATGTTATAGTTCGAGTTGGCTTTTTGGTCTTTCCACCAGACTTCTATGTCCTTGATGTTGCGCACGATGATGGTGCACCCTCAATTTTACTTGAGAGACCTTTTCATAAACCATCAAGGACTAAGAATGATGTTCATTCGGGAACACTAATCCTAGAGGATGATACAGATAGGGTAGGTTTTGACATTTACAAATCTAAACATGATTCACCTAAACCTTCTCTTGCGTGTAAAGGCATAACCTTATGTGAAGAACTTGCACAATATGAAAACTCTCCCATGATTGAAAATGTTAAATTCCTAAATGTGATTCTTGAAGATGATGAGGTGTTACCCGAAATAGAAACCTTGCATGCTCTATCTTGCATGAGTGAACTTTGTGACAATACACTTGTTGATGAACATACTTCCTATAGTGTGATTAAAGATTCTTCGTTGCGATGGAAAAAGGAATTAATCATTCCCAAATGCCTTCCTACTCAAAAATTCAACAAGAATATATATCTATGATTGGGAAATATGGACATGTTTTGTATGTTTCGCCAAAGGTGAAGGGTAAGCGAAAGGTAATGTAGAGACCCGTGGTTGTTGGTGGTGTCAAGGATGGTGGTTCCGGTGACCCATCAAACTAATTTTCTTATTTTTTGAAAATGCATAAAATAATAATTCATGAGGACGACAATAAAAATACTTTGTTTTATATTAGTAGTTCAAGAATTTTTCTTTGATATTTTTGGTAATGTGTTTGATTTTTGGTGGTGTTTTAAGGATTATTAGTCATCAAAATTATTCAGTAACAGTGCTACTCTTGGTTTTCATGTTTTTGGGTGCAGAAATTTAATGGGAAAGTTGGAATAAAATAATTCAAGAAAACCACGTGTTGAAATGGGCCGGCACGAATGTGTCTCGGCTACGTCTTATTCCGTGTAAATTGATATCAAGGTTGGGAGGTCCATATGTGGTGACCAATGCATATGATCAAGGAACAATAGAGGTAAATAATGAGGAGAATTCTATTAAGCAGTTAGTCAATGGGCAAAGGTTGTAACCTTATTTAGAATTTGGGAAGTTGGAAGTAGACAAGGAGGGAAATCCCCTCCTTTCCTAAAACCATTTTGGCATAACTTTATCAATTTTCCTCCAATTTAACTCTACCATATAAAAATCGTCATCTTTTCGAGCCCAACAAAATGCATTCACCACTTTCCCCAGAAAATAACCATTTTACCCAGAAAATTAAAAAAACCAGTTCGGCCAGATTTTGATTTTTCTCCCAAAACTCAATTTTTGGTCAAGAGGATCGGGGAGGAGTTCTGTACACTTCTCAAGCAAGGATTTTGGCTCGAACCATCACCCTGAGGTATTCGACCAACCTTGGTTATTTGGAAAATTTGAAGTTTCTTGGGTATTTTGCATGCTTGGATTTTGGGGGCATTAGTGTGATATTTAAATTTTTTTTGTCATAGAATATTTTAAGTTGGTGTTTTTGGTAGGAAAATTTTATTTGTATTGGTGATTATTGGTACTGATTTTATTGTACATCATCATGCCTTGTAGACGGAGAGCGGAAACTAGTGTACCTTTGATGGGGCTGACTACACTCAGTATGGAGAGCCAAGAGCGGTGGGGTCATCTTGTTGGTCACCTCATCCAAGTGACAAACTTTGTGGATGTGATGGCCCTGAAGGACCTCAAGTTCTACAAACTGGTCCATGTGCTCTTACGAATGACTGATCTAAAGGAATTCACTACGGTGGCAGCCCCCACCTACACAGGGTATAAACTAGAGGTCTTGTCCACGATTTTGAATGCCACTAATGGGTAGAGAGATACGAAATTTAGATTTCACTTGGGGGATGTGGGCTGATCTATGACCCATCATGATATACCTCGGGTATTTAGTTGGAAGTTTTAAACGAGAGTTAGGGGGTACAATGAGCAAACTGTTGGTTTCAATTTAGGTTTGTTCTGGCTTTTCATCACTTAACGGACACGAGGGAGGGAGAGAAAGAACATTTAAATAGTCCACCTGGCGCTGAGATAAATAGTGCAACTTTTGAGTGTGGTGGTCGGTTTCCATGGGTAGGCAATGAGCTGCACTAATAAGGACTGTAGGATCTTGTGGTCTATTTTCACTGGGAGGAGTTTAATTGACCTGTTTGATGGGTTCATTAGCTACTTTATCGACCTCTCCTGGAATTAGACGTGGAAGATACATGTTAGGGGATGATGTTAATTATGGTATAGAATTTTGAGCTTCAGGTGAGCAATGACATCCGAGAAAACCCGAATGCTTTATACAAACTTACTCCCATAGTAATTGAGGAGAAAGGTATGATCAAGGTTTGGGATGACATCTGCCACTTTATATACAAAGGCCAACATTTCACGAGGCTTCCTCAGGAAGGTAGGACTGCACTAGCCAAGACCTTCCTAATTCAGGATTTGATCATACAACCCAATAAGGATTCCCAAGTTATATTGGGTTTCCATATGAAGGACGTTAAACGTGTGGAAGATGACCAGGCTTCGGAGAAGCCAGCACAACCCTTCCCCATCAACCACCTATTCGCTCAGCCTGCCCCAGATCTTTAGCAGTTTGTGCCACCCCGTCAGTTCCCACAGTTGGTGCCTTTTGCAATATTTGAGCAGCCCCCAGTGGTACAACCCTGGTTGGAGAAGGTATTTGAAGTACCGCTACTGTATCATGACCCTATTCACATTTAGGAGTAGTCTTACCACTCTACGGGGAATGGTGGGAGTGATTCTCGCAAGCACAATGTCTCCTACCACTACGATGAATTTGCAGAGTCTAGCAGGCACAGTGGCTGTAGGACTCCTTCTGCTCTTGAGCCACACTGCCACACCTCATCCATCTTCTCTCACCACGGGATAAACTCATGGTAGCACCTAAAGTTCAACCCATTTCAGGAGCATGACTACCATATGCAGGATCAACCACAACAACTGCAATGGATGCAGTCATGGGGAGATTCCATCTTCAGAGTTGGACAAGATATGTATCAGCTCGATGCCCAGCAGGACTATCATTAGTGGGATATTGTACAAAAGTTTGACCCAGTAAATGAAAAACTTCACCAGATCAAGAGAGATGTGTAGACGTTGCAGGATGGAGTGAGGGAGATCGCTGACCGATTGAGGACATCAGGAACCAGATGCCATAGACCGCATTGAGCACTCAGTGTTTCCAATTTTTCCTCTTACATTTGTTACATGCATTGGGGACCATTCATAAACTAAGTGTGGGGAAAGGGTTGGAACACTTTTATGGTAGCATCTCCTATGCTTATGTTTTAGTCTATGATGATTGTTTTGATGACTATTTTCATTGTTGTTACTTTCCCTCATTAGGATTTGTGAACTTTTGGGTCATTTGTTTTTAGGTGTGAGGGAACCTTTTTTTTTGTAGTTTTTTGGTTTGAAACTCTTTTTGTGGTGTAATATTTTTTAGTATGAAGCCTACCTTTGGGGCATTTTGTGCTACACAAAATATTGAAAATTTTGAAAAAAATGAAAAATGTACCAGGCTAAGTTGGAAAGCCAAAATGGCAACATAGGAAAAAATGGGAAGAAAGTCTGAATAGGTCCAAAGACCTCGGTAAAATGAGAGGATAGGCCCGACTAAATTGGAAAATCTAGGCAAAATTCAGAAGCCATGTGCAAAAAGGTGAGAGTTGAGCTCAACATGTGTGAATGCTAGGATGAAAACCCGAAAGGGTTACTAGGAAAAATGAGAGAAATTAAGGGAAATTTGAACCGAAACTTGAACATCTTTTGGCCATCTTTCATGGTTTCTTCATCAACATCTCTTTGATTGTCTTCGGCTATTTCTTCGGATTAATAAGCTAGTTTAACCCTTATCATTTTACTTAGCTTTTTTCCTCACCTTTTCTTTTATGATTTTTGGTGGATAGGTTACTTTAGCATCTTCAGGGAGAGTGAGAGCTATGAGATTCTTACAATATTTAAAGGGAACTAGTGTGACTTAGGAATTAATTGAATTTGTTAGTTAACTTATCTTTGCATGCTACATTATGCTTGAATCTTTTCTCATTTTTGTTCACTCGAGGATAAGCAAAGGTTTAAGTTTTGGGGGATTGATGTGCACCTTTATGCATGTGTTAATCGATGCATTCGAAACATTTATCATCATCTATTGTTTAGTTGATTGCTAGTTTAGTTAAGTTTACACGACAAAGGGTTTAGATGACCATTATTGGGTTTCTTATCTAAATCCCGAGTTTCATAGACTTAATTGAAGTTAATGGACACTTTGTATTCATGGGCACCTAGATCTTCAAATTTCATGTCCTTACACTCCAGAGCAAAATGGTCAGGCAGAAAGGAAGCATCGACACATTACTGAGACTGGTTTGTCATTGTTATTTCATTCCGAACTTCATCATTCCTTTTGGTATGATACCTTTTCAACATCAGTCTATACTATTAATAGGCTGCCTACTCTGGTGTTATCTGGTCAGTCTCCTTACTCCATTATTTTTGGCTCCCCGCCTGACTACCCTAATTTTCATATTTTTGATGTCATGTTTTTCCATATTTGAGACCTTATTCTGCGCACAAGTTGGAACCCCGAAGTATGTCTTGCATTTTTTTGGGATACAGTTCCCAGTACAAGGGTTATCGATGTCTTGATCCTCTCACCAAGAAAGAATACATCACACGACATGCTCGGTTTGATGAGTCTTATTTTTTGGGTTCTCGTACTGGTTCTGTTACAGATGCTTCATCACTGGATGTTTCAGTCTTTTTGGAGCCATCTTTGGTTACTTCGGAAGTGTTTGAATCTTCTTCCACCTCGGAGTTTCCCATTATTTTGGATAATTTTATTTTGAAAATTTCGGATGACTCTTCAGCGTCCCGGCCGCATCACCCAACATTAGTGTTACCGATTCAGTCTGCGCGTGAGCCTCACGCGCTGCCTCCGATGGAAACGCGTGTCACGTACTCTTCGACCTGGCCTCATCCAATGTCGTCACTAGTAACACAGTCACCAATGTTCCCGCCATCTCGATCCCCAGAAGCTCTGCCAGTCGACCTCGCCGGCACTCACTTGCTGATGTCTGCCGTCCCGCGTGTACATCACGCTCTGTCCGCTTCGAATCGCTCACAGGTGCCATCCGCAGGAACCACCATACCATCGACTGCTGACCAATTACCGTCTCCACCGCATGTTGACTCTGATCCCACCTTGGGTTCCGTACTATCAGCCTTGGGCTCGGTGTCTTCCCTGGCTGCTGCTCATGTTTCTCGATATCTGATGGCTACTCTTTCTCATATTGGTTCTTTGAAATTCAAGGATTTTTTAGATTATGATTTTCAGGTTTATTGAGTGCTTTATTTTCCAAGACTGAGCCT
Organism: Rubia peregrina; assembly: GCA_032355705.1. NCBI lineage: Eukaryota > Viridiplantae > Streptophyta > Magnoliopsida > Gentianales > Rubiaceae > Rubia > Rubia peregrina. The sequence continues at coordinate 12,797 of JAULKK010280536.1, forward strand.
TGTAGTCATCGCTTTGCGGTCAAGGATCCAGACTGGGTTGCTGCAATGGATTCAGAGATGGCTGCTTTATGTGCTCAGCAGACATGGGAACTGGCTCCAAGACCTCCTCGTGTCACTGTTGTTGGTTCTAAATGGGTATATCATTTGAAGTACAACTCTAATTGCTCACTTGATCGGCATAAAGCCAGGTTAGTTGCTCAAGGTTTTTCTCAGTTACCTGGTTTTGATTACGATCATACATTTAGTTCGGTGGTGAAAGCATCTATTGTTCGTACTATTTTATCTCTTGCTGTCACTTGTAATTGGCTATTACGACAGCTCGATGTGAAGAATGCATTTTAAATGGTGTTCTTGATTCACCGGTTTACATGGAGTAGCCTGCTGGTTAAAAGACCCTATGCGTCCTGATTTTGTTTACTATTTGCACAAGGCCATTTATGGTTTGAAACAAGCACCCCGTGCTTGGTTTCAAAGTTTTAGTTCTTTTTTGGTTGGCCTGAGTTTTGTATGCAGTTCCGCAGATACCTCCTTATTTGTTTTTTTCCTCATGGTGCTTCTTTACTTTACTTGCTGGTTAATGTAGATGACATTATTCTTACCGGGAATGATGGTCAACTCATCAGCAAGTTTATTGCTCGTGTTCATCAAGAATTTAAGATCATTGATCTTGGCACCTTACAGTATTTTTTGGGCTTGGAGGTTGTGCGAAATTCCGATGGTTTATTCCTTGGTCAAGCCAGATATGCCAAGGATATTTTATTGCGTGCTGGAATGCAAGACTCGACACCAGTTGCTATCCCTTTTGTAGCATTTTCGCAACTTTCCAGTAGTTCCGGTAAACCATTCAGAAATCCCGGTCTTTACCGTTGTTTGGTTGGTGCACTACTGTATTTATCAATCACCTGTCCGTATATGCAGGCTCCTACTAATGACCATTACCAAGATGTCACTAGAATTCTGCATTATGTTCGTGGTACGACACATTATGGTCTTTAGTTTGGCATGACTTATTCTGCTTTTCCAGTTTTGGGTTATTCTGATGTTGATTGGGCTCGTTGTATTGAGACTCGTAGGTCCACTTATGGTTATGCCATTTTTCTTGGTGGAAATATGGTTTCATGGAGTGCTAAGAAATAACCTACAGTCTCTCGTTCCAGCTCAGAATCAGAATACCAGGCTTGGCCAACACTGCTGCAGAGTTAGCTTGGTTGATGAATTTTCTTCGGGATTTGCGCATTTCTTCTCATGCACCACCTTTTTTGCTATGTGATAACAATAGTTCTCTCTTTCTTGCTCATAATCTGGTGTTGCATAAGAGAGCTAAGCATATTGATATTGACTACCATTTTTTTTGTGAAATTGTGTCTTCCAGCAAGTTTAAGATTGCTTATGTCCCTTTGAATCAACAGCTTTCTGATATTTTTACAAAGGATTTACCTCGTCCTCCGTTTGAGTTCTTCAGGTCCAAGTTTTGCATTGCGACCAGTCCCACGCTGCGCTTGGGGGGTGGGGGTAATAGAATTTTAGATAAATTAGAATCAGGTTAAGAAAGGAATACCCTTTCTAATTGGTTTTGTATATATTCTTTTCCATATCTGATTCTACCTTGTATACCCTTTGTACTTTAGTATATATATGAATACACACATCCACAATTATTTGTGCGTTTACATTCTATCAGGGCAGGTCAGGCGGTTATTGTGGAGGGATATGTCCAACTCTTTGATGTGAGGGCCACCATGTGCATCTCTTCTATGATGGTGTAACCGAGTTTGACTACCTTCTTCTCTGTAATATTGTAGTAGAGGGTTTCCCCATTGATCATTCACTCAGAAGGATGTCCTACCGGGATAAGGATCTCGACAATGATGTTATGCATTATCCTCTCCTCGAGTACTAGGACATTAGTCTTGATATCCATGGATTGTTGATTCTATTTCCCATTTGGATCATGAAATACTTCTCCACCATGGGGTTTAGATCAATCTGCCCAGACGAACGATCCTCGCCGGCCCTTGAAGCCCACGAGTGTCGACCGGTTCAACCGGCTCCTCTAAACAAAAAGTCCACCCGATAGCCTGGTATTCACCTTATTCTAGTATTCATCACTGCTCAGCCTCATGAAGTTTGAATAGAATGCCACTACCTCCTTGGAATATGTTGGCTTGTTGAGGCTTATCAAAACCTTAATTCCCAAAGAAATGAAGGGTTCGATGAACACATCCTAGAAGAGTACTTCCATATCCTCGTTCTTCATCGCCCTCACTTCCTTGATTTGTATTTTTCTGACAAACTAGTAGTGCTTCTTATTCTCCTTGCTGAAAAATCATTTAAAGTCAAATGATGTGGATGGAGGGGCGCGGGTTGTCATCGCTTTCCTTTCCCTTAAGGATCTAGCTGCGCTGCTCTCTCCCAAAGCCTTCTTGGTAGTAAACTTAACTAGTGCAATTTGTTGACCATGGAAGTAGACAAAAGTTGGTTTAAGAACCAAAATAAAAGTAGACAATTTAAAGGTGTTGAGGCAGATATGTTGGCATGATCGATCTCTCAAGTTGGAAATTGCACATTCAAGGAAAACAAAGAACTTGAACAATGCAATTTTGTACTCCAATCGGCTAGGAAGAATGCATGTACGAACTCGCACATTCATGTCCGTTGAGTAAGTGCATGATTGTGCAACTTCACATGGCCTATTTTTTAGCAGAATGCATGTGCGGTCGTACCCGAAATGCCTTAAAAATCAACGTAAATTTGGACAATGTATAAGTACACATTCTATACTAATATTCAACGGAAAATATTCATTTCACAACACACCACTAACATTGGACATATCCTTAATTGTCGAATTGATAACCTAAAAGTGTATATGAAAACCCTATCCAAACAATGAAATTAAAACACCACATACACATTCCATTTAAAGAACCACAATTCAATAAGTAATAACATTAAGAAAAAAACTAAACAACTCAGGAAGGGGGAATCACACTTTGTACCTTTTTTCTTCAGGATCCTTTTGCTTGGATCGGAAATGAAGAAACTTGGAAATGAGAACCATGTGGCTTAATTGGATCAGGAAGTTTGTGTGTGATGTCACGGTCGGAATGCAGTTGGGTTAAGGGCAGAGAGTTTAAATACTTTGAAACAAAAGGTTCCATTTAACCCTCAGGTATGATGTCGCACAACCTATCATTCCTAACAACACATGAAATAATAGAGGGTGATGTTGTATATAATCGTTCTAGGCTGCAAAATTGAATTTGGCCCAAAGATTTTGATCTTTGGGTTAGAACTAGTGACTTAAAACACCTGTAGCAAAAGTTGCACATATATTCAATTATCTTAACCACTGATTGAAACATATGCAAGGTCGCTTTGTAGGGTATCTGGGCCTCCTGGGGCATTGGGCCATAAACACAATCACAATTTGGGCATGGACCTTAGTTACTTGAAATGACAGTTTCCAAAGTTGTACATATAATCAACTTTACCTAAAGACAATTGATACATCTGTGAAGTCGATTGTCAGGATAAATGAACTTCCTTGGGCATTCGGTCCAAACACAATCACAATTAGGTCTTGAACCAGAGTGACTTGAAACAGGAGTTTCCAAAGTCACACGTGTAATTGACTCTCTCGAAAGACAAATGATTCATCTGCGGGATCGCTTGGTGGGGTATCTGAGCCAAATAGGGCATTCAGGTCAAACAAAATAACACTTTGGCCTTTGATCATAATGACTTGAAACCACAGTAGCCAATGCTGCACATAAAAATTGACGTTAGTGACCAATGATAGACAAGTTAGCAAAGTTTAAAATAACTTTGTTAGGCATTATAGTATATTCAGTCCAACATTAATGAAACCCTAGCCTGAACACTAGGCTTAAACAACTTGATAAGGAAATAATGTTCTGTACAAAAAAAAGATTATGATTTTTTTTATTTGTCGAACCCTTACTTATGTAATAAGTTTGGATATTCATCAACTTCAATTGTAAACCTATGGAAATACTAAAGGGGGAATCTTTGGGCTTCAAATTAGTTTGGCTGGGACATGTCTTAAACATACCTCACCAAAAATTAGGTAAGGGTCGAACCACCATGGTCGTTTAATACGGTTGACTAATCATCGACTCCAACCATAAAATCTAAGAAAATGGTAAAGGTGAAATATTTGGGCTTTCACTTAGATCGGCCATGTTTGGCCTTAATGAAACCTCACCAGTAAAAAGGTTAGGGTTTAACCACTATATTGTTTTAATAAGGTTGACTTATCGTTAGCTTAAAATAAAAACCCTATGAAAATGATTAGATGAAATCAACGTGCTTCGTATTAGATCAACAATTTCTATCCTTCAACACTTTCACACTATTGAAAGGGTAAGGGTAAAACCCTAGCTCATATAATAAGGTTGGATTTTTTAAGGGCTTCAAGTGTGTACCTTTTTGAAGAAATAAAAAACCAAAAGTGGAATATTTGGGTTTGGAATTAGTCGGCAGTTTCCGGCTTTCGACAAACCTCATTAATAAACAGGTAAGGGTCAAACAACCAAGGTCGTGTGATAAGGTACAGTAATTCGTGGACTTCAGCTGTGAACCCTGTGCAAATGCAAGAGGTGAAATCTTTGGGCTTTGAAATAGAAAGGCTGTGTATGGAATTCAACAATCTTCACTGTCAAACAAGTAAGGGTCAAACCACAATAGTTGTGTGATAAGGTTGACTAATCTTCAGCTTAAAATACAAACCCTACAAAAAAGCTAAGGGTGAGATCGATGAGCTTTGAATTAGATCAACAATGTATGACCTTCAATACTCCACACCATCAATTGGGTAAGGGTCAAACCCTAACTCGTGTAATAGGGTTGACTATTCGTAGGCTTAAAATGCAAACCCTATCAAAATGCTAAAGATGAAATCTTTGATATTCGAATTAGATCGGCTATGTCTAGCCTTTAACAATATTCACAATTAAATTAGTAAGGATAAAACCTTGACTTGTGTAATAAGGTTTACTATTCATAGGCTTAAAATGAAAAACCAATGAAAATGCGGAAGGTCGAATATTTGAGTTACGAATTAAATTGGCTATATCCGAGCTTCAACAATCTTCACCATCAAATGGGTTAAGGTCAAACACATTAGATGTAATAAGGCTGATGTAATAAGGTTGTGACACGACTGCTTAATAAATTATCTTATTTCATAATCAATATAATCCAAATTTCTTGGTCACTCATATCAATTTGATTATTTAACCAATCACCGATTCAGCCCAAAATCTCAATAGGCTAGATGCTAGGAGCCGAGATCGTAAGCCCTCTCATACTTAACGAATATTTCCCTAATTCTTTGTGACATCATACATGATTTTGGAATGGGCCATTTGTTCTATAAACACGCCCATTATATTCTAGTGGACTACTTAAATTACTAACATCGTATCAAACTTCTTATCAATCGAGTTACAGTTGACACAAGTGCGACGTCGTATATTCATATCTATTGGGATTGTTAAGACATTATTGACCCATGAAGAGACCTAAAGCACTAACAACCGACAAATCATATGCATCGACCGACCTTGCAACAATAGTGCGAGAATGTATTTGTGCACTATACTTAACAAACCCACACCTCCAAAACACTTTGAAAGTGCATTTATTGCCAAAAATGGCGCCCTCGATCATCAAAGATCAAAATTTTAACATCCCCATTTATTTTTTCATCCATTAAATAAGGCTATAAAAACAACAAAATTCATCTCCTCCATAGAAAAAAAGGAGAAACAACAAGAGAGAAGGAAGAGGTTCTCATTGGGGGATATTCCATTAATCAAAATTGTGTTAAGATTTAATCTTTCTAACTGAAGATGATCATATTATGAATGGTACATCCCTTGGGATTGATTATTGAAGTAGTATTTACTGTTGATATGTGTGATATATTTTCATTCTATTTTGCTTTAGATTGTGGACTATATATAAAGTTGTTTGGTGACAGTGAAGATGTACTTTTTATTTTATTTTATAGTGTGTACCCAATGTGGCAGCTTACTAATGGTGGATATTGATATGTAAATAAAAAAAGTTTGATTTTCTCCAATTTCTTGATGGGAAGATCAACTTCAAGAGATATGTATTTTGTGTATCACGTAGTGAATGACATGTTTGTAGGGATGTGGTAACTTTTGTATTGATTATATTGATTTTGAATATTACTTAACATGTTAATAACCTTGTGTAGAATATATGTCCATAAATTTTTTTAACTTCAAATATAACCCCCATCATTTATGAGTGTCTTTATTTAATTTTATGTTCAGGTGTCGTAGTAGTGAACCCTGAAAAGATGAAACAACTCGAATTAGGGTGAGATGCAAAAAGATAGCAAAAAAGACAAAGACATGGTCATGGTCGGGAATTTGCGAGAAATTGATTGACATGGTGGATAAAGGTATGAAATATCTTATGAATTTTTATCACATTGGGAATGCAATAGGCGCGCATAGAAATTGGTGTTCTACTTTCCTTGAATTGATTGCTTGGACTATTGTACATATATTTGTGTATGAATTTTGGCCGGATGTTGATTATGTTTCCAAGGAAAAGCTATGGAAGGCGATTGAATTTTCCTTCAACATAGAGTGTGAAGATGGGGCAAAGTTGAAGAGGAAAACAATACGATACTTAGATTAAAGATGGAGGGATTTCAAGGTTGAACTGGCTAGGGATTACGTGTTTTGTAAGATGAAGAATCAATTGCAAGTTAAGAATTAAGCATCAATTTATATGCGAATCGAGTTGGAATATTTTTATTGCATGGAAGCTAGCGGACAAATAATTGGTAAGGTATTTATATTTACATGCTTCCAAGTATATACAAAATGGATACATACATACATGCATGCATACATATATTTGCACACATATTATTGTTGGATATACATGCTTATACATAAGTATTGGTTCTTTTTTATTATCAAATGTGTATGTCATTTGGTTTTGTTTGTTACGTAGTAATTGTAAAAGATCATAATTTGCCTAAAAATGAGTAACACAATATGAAAATGCGACGTCACATGTTACCAATCGGTCCATTGATCTTTATAACCAACTTGTGCACAACATCATTTGTAAACTAACTTTAGCGGCTTTTTTCGGCTGACATTCAGTCTGACATCATATATTGTCCATTCTTCTAGTCTGACTAAATTACAGACCAGTGGCCAACTTTGGTCATTTACACGGGATATATGCAAACGTTCTCCTTGTCAATTCACCTTCTTGATTTCATAAACCTAAAAATTTGTTATGCTAATTTGGCAGGGTCTAATAGCAAGAAATAGTGTAGTTGCAACTAAAATAAGATGATCTAAAACTTAATTCGAGGTTTTTATGCACTACTACCAAGAGTGATCATGAAGGAAATGTTCGTGGCTAGAGTTTTTGAAATGACAAAGCACAAAATGAAGGAAATATTTGATACCCGATGATGTTCCCTAATTTCAAAAGTTTCTAAATAGATACAAAGGGCGTGGGAAGAAGGACGGTAAGTTTCAAACTAAATAAGTGGAGGTTGTTGAACAACGAATTGAAAGTTTTCTGACTCCTCAATTGATTTAATATATGTACATTTTTAAAAATATCATATCGAGCATATGAGATTATGAATTGTTAATTTATAGGAGGATTTAAAAACAAAACCTGAATCAGGCAAGCTCATTGCGGTTGGAAAAAGGATATACTAGGAGTTGCGCTTGACAAGAAAGAACATCTGGGATGGGTATGTGATGTTAATATTCTTGCTACACATAAGAATGTGTTTCCGAAATCTAGACAACCTCAGTTTGACATTACGTCAAGTAGTTAACAAAGAGAGATCGATGCTTTAAAATCCACATTATGCTGACTAATGGCTTATCACAAGTTTCAAATGGGATGAAAATGAAACTTGAGATGGAGAAAATCATTGCAAATTATAAACCAACAACATCAATTCCTCCGGGTTCTTCTTATCTGACAACCATAACAATTGACCACCCAGAGTGTGACAGTAGACCCGTCAAGCCATCTTAGACTTTGACAACACATCTTGCCATTGATTGACTAACATTGAAGTTAATATACGCCAACCAACGCAACATGAATGTTATAATATATATTACACATTTCATTTCATAAGTTAAATTAGACAATGTTTTAACTTTGCGAGTCTTCTTGTGTAGGATAATTCCTTTGGCATAAAACTTTCCAAACATGTTGATTGTGAGAGCCACGTCATGGCGGAAGGTAAGGTGTACACATATATACGAGTTTAGTTTCATAAGTTAATCATGAAGGGTAACATTGTAATTAATGTCACAAAGAGCCTCGTAGATGGCATAGTCCTTCCTCTCCCTGAACCTGAGGCAAGTACGGTGGACAAGACATGAGGATTGTTTGTTGAATTGCCATGGTGGATATCTTGGAGAAGGCGCTTACTAAGTAGGTAAAATGATAATTATGTGGTAATACTTATGAATAGTGACAAATTTAGTGTACAAAACTTTTACGGTTGAATTTTAGGTAGATGTAGATATTGATTAGCAGTCCAGCTTAATTGACAAATGCATGTGGGGTTACAAAACCTACAAAGTCTCGTGTCTTTAGAAAGAAGTCATCACCATTCAATCCCTCAAAGGATGGATCCCACATGAACATTCACACAGTTGTGACGGCTCACCCTCTCTTAGCTTCACAAAAAAATCCTCATGGAAGTAGTAGGTATTTTTTGGCTACAAGGTAAATCCAATCATCCAAAATAGGAAATTTTGAGGAATTTTTAGAATTCAATAATTTCATCCTCCCATGATGCAACTACATTGCATGTAAGTATTATTGCATCACCCTAACTTTATTCATCGATATACTTATTGCATTCGGCTTCAATCTATCAAGACTAACTAGCCTCTTGCACGCACAATCCATTCAAAAATGAAAGGATGGATAGGGATTTGTTTCCAAAGAAAGATCCATCATGAACATGTTGCGATGGAAAAACGTTGGCCTACATGATCTCCCGGTTGATGCAAAATGAAAATTCGACATATACCTCACCTTATTTGGAGAGGTGAGTCAACAACATACTGCCTTATTCTTCTTTGCATTAGATTAAATATTATGGGGTTATAACGATTTATTGACAATTTAATTTTTGAAGTAAACATTAGATGGTGCCCATCATCGTTTTTCCTTTAAACACGGTATTTTTGTTCAATCCATTGCATCAATGCCCCAAAAACAATTAAATTTGCAATTTGAAAGGTGATGATGGATCCCCTCATTATAAACCACAAAGGATTTCAATGGAAATCCCTGAAGGTTAGAATTTATTAAAAAAATATTATGAAACAAAACACATAAGTACATAACGACCTATTTGTGAACAATTTATACGTAAGAATAACATAAAAAACAAGAGGCCACATGGGAAAACTATTACTATTGCTTGCGCATTATGAAGGATTTCGTCTCGCATGTTAAGGATAATGAATTTGATCTACAGAAGGTATCTCTTATTCTTACCTATTGTTTATGGGGAGTTAGTATTTCCCCGAGGAAAAATCACCGTACCCCATCAAGATTTTAGAGGGTGTACGTGAGAGTTGGACGTTCTTTGTGATGGTAAATTTTTTGAAACACTTACTTAATCCATCTTCCATATGAGGAACTGAGATTAGGTTGATTTTTTTGCAAGTATCATTTTCTAAAAGACCTGTTGATACTATCCAAAGTGTTTTTTGATACCTTGATATAGATCTCTAAGTAGCATCAATGGTATAGTTCATTTTGTGAGAATTTTGAGAACATAATTTTTGTTTTGAAGGTTTATGTTTTATCCTTCATGTCTGTAAGCATTATACATGGAGTAGTTACATGCAATCTGAATGGTGTTCAACACCGGGTCTAAATTTTAGTAAATTTTATATTCCTAATTTTTACATAAGCGTTGACTTTGCTAGTATATAATTTACGTTTCGGTAAACCTGATTAACATTGAGCGACATCGCAGCATGCCTAGAAAGGGGTTCTCGATAGTACCATGATGTGTTCATTTTATGCGGTTATTTTAGTACATTTTGGAATTTCTTTTGTATACTTTTATTCTATAGATCTTGTATTTTGCCTTGAAATTCTCTTAGGATAGTTAAGAGCGACTTTTGCGCTCTTAATACTTTTAAGGTAATTTTGTGTGACAAGGCAAAGATATCGAGATTGGAAGATTTAAAGATCTTCATTTTGGGCTTGATGAGTTAAATAATGGAAGACAAATAAGTGAAGATTGATGTTGAGGAGTTAGACTATAGAACTGAAGAGTTAAAGATGCAGCCTTATGTATCTGTCGCGGGGTGCGACAGACTGCTGCCTTGGCCTACTTTATGCCTTTTCTTGTACTATAAATACCAACTCTTAACCAATTATTTCCAACTTCTTCTTCCCAACTTTCCCTTTTTCAAAACCCTAGTTTCTACTTGTTTTCATCTATTTTCATCTTTGATTATGTTGAATTTAGTTATGAACATTAGTATGAACTCTTGTAGCTATATTTAGTCTTTGGAGCAATTCATTTAAGCTTTCTTGCCCATGTATTGAGAATCCAATCCATCTATTTAATGCTTTGAATATTGTGTATTTATGGATCTTTAATGTTTGTTGTTGATGTAATTTATGTGATTTAAAGTTTGAGGATATGAAATGGTTGCATTGTAACTTGTTAGGGTTGATGAAAGTAGCTAATCTCTCCTCTTTTGACATAGAATCCAAGAGCATGAGTTAGAGCTTCTAATTGAGCTTATGGTGTTATAATTTCTTGATGAATATGATGATGTTCAATTCCATCATGTTTATCCTATGGTAGCAAGTAAGAGAAGTCATTGAATATTAAAGTTTCTTGATTAATTGCAGTAAATGCATAAACTGGTTTAATGCTTAGACATTTGGTTTAATGTTTATAAGTGTTACCTAACTCATTGATTATTCGTATATAATGCCATTAATAGGAATATCTTTAGTTGTTGATCTGCACTCCGTGGGGTTGCTAGGACTTTGACCTTTTCAGGGGAAAGATAAAACTAACCTGCAGAGCTCTAGAGACCAAAGATAATAATTTGTATTGTTGCTCCCGTACTTACTACTAAACTACTAAAGGGTGGATAGTGAAAAGTCCTGGGAAGTCCACTGAGATGCTAGGAATTTAATCATTAAATGTGTAGAACTTGCAATTCACACGTCAATCCGATGCGTGTCACGAATAGTAAATGTTTCGAACAAGCCTTGGGGGATTTTATTTTATTTTTATTAACGAAAAGTATGTTATTAAAATCCAACATCAAGTAGTACATAGTTTAGGCCTTCACTCCAGCCTTTTTAGAAACATATTTGTCAAAAGTTTACACAAAATCTATTAAAACTTAGACTAGCTATCCTTCTTGTTCTGTCTCCATTCATTTTCAGCCTGAATTTGTTCTAGCAGGAGTTCCATTTTAAATTTCCTTAGCTTGGAAATTTTTTTGGTTTCTTTCTAGCCAGATCTAGTAAAGGTAGTGAATAGTAGGTTCAGCTTTTTCCACTTCTTCCTGATCATGAGGCAGTAGATTTTCCTCCTTAATGCTCTCAAGTTTGATCTTGATCCCAGGGATAACCTTCATAGCAGCAACTGCGTAAACGGGCAGTTAACGAAAAAGTGAGCTGCATCTTCCTTGCATCCATGGCATAGGCTACAAAGTGTTCCACCTGTTATTAT
>JAULKK010280546.1:0-14377 GCA_032355705.1 Rubia peregrina
TGCCACCACTATTTCATCACCCGCCACCACAACCCCAGCCCATCCATCTCCCACCGAGCTTGCGATTGACAGCTTCCGAGGGCCATGGATTCTGTGGGTTCAATTAATTATGATGCTCTTCTTGTTGCTGTGTATGTTCAGCATATTTTCTATGGATTGGATTGTGAAGCATATTTTCTTGTTGTTGTGTGGGTCCAATTAACTGTTGTTGTGTTGTTGCGCTTCATCATCATCATCATCATCATCGTCTTCTTCTCAATCTCAATCCAATTAATTGTTACTTTTTTCTCTCGATTGGATTGTCTTCTTCTCAACGATTCCATTTCCAAGGTCTTACCCTTTCACTCGTCGGCGGTGGCAGAATTAATTGCTCAAATCCAGCTTGAGCTCTCCGGCGGGATTAATTGCTGTAAATATTGGTCAACATTTTTGGTTAACTACCTGAGGGTATTATGGTGTTTACATGTCGGTCAACTGGCGGAAAAGGTGAGTCAACCCCATAAATAGTATCACAGGGTTATATTTACACTTTCATTCAATAGTCAGAGTTATATTTGCACTAAAAAAATTACCTAGGGTTATATATGCACTTCCCCCATTACATAGGGTTATATTTGTATAATACCCTTTTGATTTTAATCGCGATCACGAGAAAACCATCGCAACTCATAATAGGTCCATCGTGACTAACAAAAATCTGGACCCGGGAGCTGATATTTTGTCCAAAAATTCTTATTTAGGTTGTGAGTGCGATGGAAATGCCACGACTCACGACCAAATTGAACAGGGAGTTGGCATTTTTCCAGATTGTTCCTAATTTTTGTCGCGTTCGCAAAATGGATGTCGCGACTCGGTTAACCTCCTTCGCAACTCAAAAAAGTTTATACTCGTAAGTTCACATTTTTAAAAATTGGTTCTGATTTTTGTCACGATTGCAATAGTTTTGTCTCGGCTCGAGAATAAATGAAACTTGGAATTTTCAAAATCTCTTGTTCGTTGCGACTCGCTACAGACATGATTTCCTATACTTCAAATAAATTCCAAAATTATCAACTTTCTATCCTTTGTTCCATTCTCATTTCCTTCACTCCTTCATCCATCTGGTGCAATGAACTTCAATTGACTACAAAACCATGTAAAAACACACCTGTGAAAAGATCCAGAAAAAATAATGATATTAATCATAAAAAATTAAATTGAAACAACATTAACGGAGAGTTACAAATGACAATCCGGATGATCAAAATCGAATTTATTTAACGTCGCTAGTACGACTTACCACCCTTCTTGGGTTTTCTCACAAATAGGATCAAGAAAATCAGCATCTTCTTCTTTTTCCTGCACAAAAATTTCGTGGTAAAATTTCAAACACTGTCTGTTTCCCTTGAAGGAGTTGGACTTAGCTCGATCTAAGATTTCTACCACACCTCCATTTCAGTTTTTGTTTGCTAACTGTTTATGGTTTAACAAAGCTTTCAATTTTTGTTAAAGACCTTTAGGGTGGATTAACTTTATATTTCTGATACCAAAACTCATTCATCCTTCGAAAATCATCAGTGCCTTCTGAAAAATCAAATACTTCACCGCTAAGCCACTAAACGTCATGCCTAAAAGGTCTCCTTATTACTTACAGGCTATAGGATTGATTCAGTTACCATTATCAGGTTTTCAAATATCACTGCTAATAAATTGACCCATATATTTTATTGGCTACAGTGGTCATGTCTCACTATCAAAATTAGAGGAAAGCTAATGTTTTCTGTCTATATAATCTCCCAAACAAGCAGTCTGTCTTGTGCACCTAATAAAAGACTATAGTTTATGTACTTACCTGATAAATATAAATTTGTACTGCGATTGAAAGAATACACCTTAATAATACCGTCGATAAAGACATGAATGTATTCTAATCTTAGCAGAAACACATTCTATAAAAATTTTATGTGATTAGTCCCTAATTTGCATAATTAATCTAGTTGAAACTATGAACTATTTTTTTTATGTCCAAATTAAATTTCCTCAAGCTACATAATCTTCCCTAATAAAAGAGTACAAATTCCAATTATTTGGTAACGGCCAAAAGAGACCAACTTAAGGGTACGTAAACAAAACCACCTAAACATGTAACTTACCGTTGACAGTAAAAGATTTTGGGGTCCGTTCACGGTATATTTCACTGACTGCAATTTTCTCTCCTTACTCCAAACAATCATCTCCTAGGTTTGCTACATTCCTTCCTTCTCCTTTGGTCGAACCGTTTGATTTAGTTAGAGAAGTTCCAAGAAATATCCTATCGGTGAACTATAGACTAATTGTATTGCTATGATATAAACATGAAGAATCACAGTTAGATTATATCTCAAAAAATCAGCATATTGTGTTGAATTTTAATTCTTAAACTAGTCTTTCTCGGTTGACTCAACTATATACACTCCTATGCCAACTCAAATTCTTTTCCGTTTCAACACTACAACATAGTTTGTTAAGTTTCACGTTGGTTTCTAAGTTCCAATGCTACATAATAGTTTGTTAAGTTTTTAATTATCCTTATCATTTAATTATTTATTTATTTGTTATATTTTTAAAAAATATCATAAATTAATTTTATTTTATTTTAATCATCGCAAATTTCATTAATATTGTTTTTTATGAATTCAATAAAATTATTAACTACTCTCATAACATACTCCCCAAGAATTCTCAGGTACTAAATAAATTAGAAGAAAATATCCGAGTGTCAGATGTTGCCCCTTCCTCCCATATTAACAGGTTCGTCAATCTTGTACATGTGAGATGTACATAACAACTTCAACAAGAGGAAAAGCCACGTGCTAATTGATGTTTGTAATAGGCTTAGAGTGATGGCCTAAACCTTGTTTATGGTTGATGATTGTGCTTAATATAATACGGCTCATAAAAAGAAGAAGTTATTCGTTGATACGTTATCATGAAGCTTAATGGGTATTTAGGGAATATCCATTAGTCCTTCGATAAATAAGTTCTTCACAAATGTATAATCCTCTCGCACACCAACTCTTCTTCATGGTTAGTTCGAGATATTACCAATATTTATCCATGGTTTGATTTCTTTGCCTCATATAGCCTAAGTACGAGTGTTTTTCCATCAAGTACGTGGTTGGAACATGACACAAACAGAGCCCGACATTCAATCTTTCCCAAGTAGCAATCAGTCTCTTTTAGCATGTGCTTTTCATTCTTTGTACTAGAGTTACATTGATTTCCGATATATTGTGGTTGATTTGAGGCAGCCATTCTTCCTTCATTAGAACTAAGAGTTGGATTGGAATACTTCTTGGTAGGACCACGGCCGCCCATCAAAGTGTCTCTTCCTTAGGAAAGTTGGAGGATCCCAAGTCTTACCCTGACCCTTGATAGTTAAAGCTATATGATGGGGTCTTTTTTGGCCTAAAGGTGCTTTCAACCAACCTTGGTTTCTCAAATAAGTTAGTCGTTGATGAGTTATCATAAAGCTTAATTGGTATTTAGAGAATATCCATTAGTCCTTTGATAAATAAGTTCTTCACAAATGTATAATCCTCTCACACATCAACTCTTCTTCATAATTAGTTTGAGATATTTCCAATATTCATCCACGATTTGATTTCTTTGCCTCATATAGCCTAAGTACAAGTGTTTTTCCATCAAGTAAGTGGTTGGAACATGACACAAACGAAGCCTGACATTCAATCTTCCCCAAGTAGCAATTAGTCTCTTTTAGCACGTGCTCTTGATCCTTGAAGTAGAGTTACATTGATTTTCGATAGATTGTGGTTGATTTGAGGCAGTCATTCTTCCTTCATTAGAACTAAGAGTTGGAATGGAATACGTCTTGGTGGACCACGACCACCCATCATAGTGTCTCTTCCTCGGTGAAGTTGGAGGATCCCTAGTCTTACCCCGACCCATAATTGTTATAGCTATATGATGGGGGTCTTTTTTGGCCTAAAGGTTCTTTCAACCAACTTTGGTTTCCCAAATAAGTTATTCGTTGATGAGTTAGCATGATTAATAATTGGTATTTAGGAAATATCTATTAGTTCTTTGACAAATAGGTCCTTCACAAATGTATAATCCTCTCGCACACCAACTCTTCTTCATCGTTAGTTTGAGATATTTCCAATATTCATCCGCGGTTTGATTTCCTGGCATCATATAGCCTAAGTATGAGTGTTTTTCCATCAAGTATGTGGTTGGAACATGACAAAAACGAAGCCCGTCATTCAATCTTCCCCAAGTAGAAATCAGTCTGATTTTAGCTTGTTCTCTTGATTCTTTGAACTAGAGTTACATTGATTTCTGATAGATTGTGGTTGATTTGACGCAACCATTCTTCCTTCATTTGGACTAAAATTTGGATTGGAATACGTCTTGGTAGGTTCACGGCCGCCCATCAAAGTGTCTCTTCCTCGGTGAAGTTGGAGGATCCCAAGTCTTACCCCTGCCCTTGATTGTTAAATCTATAGGATGTGGTCTTTTTTTGGCCTGAAGATTATTTCAACCAACTTTAGTTACCCAAATAAGTCATTCATTAATGCAATTGGTGCAACGGGTGAATGCCTTCTCCAGAGCCTGCTGCATGTGGTACTCTTCCATTGCACCGCTCTTAAAGGCAGCCCCAAATATTTAAGTGGAAACTCTCATCTTGAAACCTGCAGCACACTGGTTAGCAGTTGCTTATCCTCCTCACTCATTTTTTTAATAGAAAAACTGTGTCTTATCTTCATTGACTGCAAGGCCAGTTGTTCTCTGGAATTCATTCAGAACTCCCTTAACCCCCTTCAAAGATTTTTGGTCTGCTGCACAGAAAATAAGGAGGTCATCAGCAAAGAGGAGGTTGTGAACTCCTATTTTATTGCATCTTTGGTGAAAGCCAATTTCCTTAGTCTGAAATTTCTTCTCAAGCAATCTGGTGAGGTACTCCATGCTTAGGACAAATGAAAGGGGGGAGAGGGGGTCACCCTGCTTCACCCCTCTTTTACCATCAAAAGAAGCTGATAGGCTGCCATTAATTGAGATGCATAATGAGGAAGAGGTGACACACTTCTCGATCCTGCCTAGGAACAAGGCAAGTAGTTTTAGCTGCTGCAACCATTTAAATAAGAAATCCCAGTTTAGGCTATCAAAAGCCTTTGATATATCAATCTTAATGAGGCAACTAGGCTTAAGGTCACCATGGTTATACTTATGGAGCAATTCCTGTGTCAGTAATATGTTATGGGAGATGTTCCTACCCTTAACAAAAGCAGATTGGTTGTTTGAGACTATAAGGGCATGACCTTCCCTAATCTCTCACACAGAATTTTAGTCACCCTATAATTATGTGGCTTGATCTGGATGGTTTTTTGTATTACTTTTGTTATTCTGTAAAATTGGATGTTTATTTGCATTGAGTAGGCGTTAGCTTGGGCATGTCATTGACATCATTTGCATTGAGTTATTATGAGATGAAACTTATTTTTACTGTAATAATAATTTTCAAGCTTTTGGATTGGCATGAATATTGTATGAAACAGGTATCTTCACCATTAGTGCATATGATTTGCTCTGATTTTATTGTTTCTACTCTTTGGAAATTTATTTTTAGCATTCCTATTCTTCGCTTATATACCATGAATAGTCGTGTCTGTACAATCTGCAGGTAGTCTTCTGCTGATATAAAGGTGAAGTTGTGAAAGCAAAACTTCTTTTATGTCCGAAGAAGCTCTCTGCTATTTGGGATCAATAGAGTTGCTTGGTGAATACTGTCCTACGTCAAGGAAAAAGAACATATATTTTCTTGAGAGGTTTGGCTGTATACATCTCGAGTCCATTCAGTTTTACGATTGCTGCATAGTGCAATGTCCGTCAGTTTTTGAAGATCGGTTTTGATATGTTGAAAAATCTGCTGAAGGTGGCTATATTTTGGATTCCTGCACTTCTTTTATGTAACCTTCTAACCAGATTTAAAGAAACATGGAGCTGCAAAGAAATGGTGCCAGCGACAATGATGATGCCTTCTACCGCTATAAGATGCCCAAATTGCTAACAAAGAGGGGCGTGGCAATGGCATCAAGACAAAAATTGTCAATGTGGTTGAGATTACTAAATCTTTGGCAAGGCCTCCTTCATACACAACAAAGTATTTTGGCACTGAGCTGGGAAGCCAATCCAAGTTAGATGAGAAAACTGGAACCTCACCTGTTAATGAATCCCACGACGGCGCCAAACTTCCCGGTCTTCTGGAAGTCTTGATAAAGAAATATGTTGTGTTATGGTTACAAGAACATGATTATGGATTTGTCATTTGTGCCTGATGTTAACATGAAGGATAAATTCACTACCTTCATCTTGATGAAACAACCTGAGGCAAAGAAGAGGTCCAAAGATAAGAAGGCACTCCGAAGAGCTGAGAAGGAGCGAACGAAAGAAGGTGAGGTTGCAGATGAATATGCCAAGAAGGATGCTAAGAAGAAGCCTTCTTCCACGGATGGACCAACAAAAGTCGGCACAAAAAAGAAAGCAGGAAGCTCTGATGAGAAGCGTAGCTCACCCCAGCGTGATCATATTGAAGTGAAGGATCAAGATGATGACGATGATGTTGAAAGGAAAAGTTGCAAGCTGCTAAACTTCGTATTCAAGAACAGTTGAATACCGCAACTACTATATGGTTATGCTCAGTACTGCTGAATAAGAAAGCAAGGCTGAGGCTTCAAAGGCTCTTGGAAGTCCTAAGAGTACTTCACCACCTCCAGAAGTTAATCCAGCTCCTAAAAATGGCGTGGAAGGATTTGCCAAGGTGGTTCATCAGGAGGTAAAGGCAATACTGAAGAAAGGAGTCACTGCTTCTAACCAACCGATGTCATCCTTGGCATAAACTTCTTTCTGCATATACTGTTTTTTTAAAATTAACTTGCAGGGCTTATATTAGGTGCCCCAAGCCTAAACAAAAATAATAGTTGCAAGAGTATAATTACAACAGAGATGTGCTATAGACTAGAAGTAATACAGAGTTTCCTTTGAAGTGTTCCCAAATCCTAAGAACTCCACTCCCTGTGTCGAACTTAGATTGGCCAGACTTCAAAAGCATACTGTCGTAACCTATACATATATACTTTGAAAAGTATTTCAAAAGACTAGTATTTGAACTAGTTAAACACCAAATGAGTCGGCATTCATGATCCGCGAAGATTATTTTCCCAGGAAGAATAGAATTGTTGCACCCAAAAGGTTTGAAAATTTTCTGGGAAGCAAAGAGGACCATATGACTGAAGTCTTGAAATTTGCAGAAGCATCTCATCAGCAGAAACGAAAGTCACTATACCAGAACCATATCTTCAGCAGCTGCAAAGCAGAAGGTCTTTAAATGATTGCAAACCATCCCTAATCGAGATGTGCTACAAGTTCGAATCAACCTGTATCACAATCCATTCATGTTTGTGATAAAAACTGTAATATTATATCAGGGACTTGCTGTTTATCTAAACACATAAGTCCTTTGATTTTAGATGTTAAATCCAACTAGTTTATGGTGCAATCTATTATGTCAAGTTTAGAAATAGCATCAGCCACTTGATTTCCTTCTCTCCGTGTGTGTGTAATCTGATTAGACTAATAAGATAATGTGTTTCATGTGCTAGATTATATAAGTACCAATGTGCCAATTCAGGATTTGTAACCATTCTTACTGCATTAACACAATCAGATTCAATGACAAAACTTTGAGAGAATGAATGATCAAATAAAACTCCCCTGTGTATAGCCATTATCTCATAATGAAGGGCTGAACTGGCCTTCTATTTTTTTTTTATATTTAGCAGTAATAAAATCACCCCTTTCATTTCTAACAATTATACCTATGCCTGCAGACTCTGTTGATGACCATGATGCATCAACATTTATTTTTAAAAATGTTTGTGGAGGTTTCTGCCACACAACTTTAATGATGTTTGGCTTAGGGAGAGATGATCTAAAGTTTGGGACAATTTCATATACTTCCAAAAATTGATCGCTTTCTTTCCTATGCTGAAAAGGCATAACTGAGTAACTTACGAAGATATGCTCTTTAATTTCAGAAACTATATATGCTATGTTCGAAGGAGTCGAATCATAAATTTTCCTATTTCTAGCCTTCCACAGAAACCAACAGACAATATTAGGCATAAATTGAACCACATTTGTATGGAGGGGTGAGAGACCTCTGAAATTCCAATATGAAAAAAATCCGTCCCTTAAAGTGTCGAACTTGAGCAGAGGAATATTAACCAATCTATGAATATTATCCCATACACTTAAGGCAAGAGGACAAGAATTAAAAGCATGATCAACGTATCCTCATGACTGCAATTTATGCATTTAGAAGGTAGATTGAATCCCATCACAGCCAGAACATCATGAAATGGAAAAAAGGCATTTATTAATTTCCACATGAAGATGGAATTTTTTTTCTAGATTCTTATATTCCAGATTTTTACAATGTTGCACTATTACCTGGTATTTTATTAACCAGTTGATACAATGAAGAGAAACTGAACTTCCTTTTGAGATCTGGCCTCCAGATGAGTCTATCCAGCCTCCTATCATTTATTTGAGCCTCACGCAGGAAAAGAATAATGTTAGGGTTAGTCACTGGAGGTACTAGTGTTAAAACATCTGTTTTTTCCCTATGAACTCTGCCACAATAGTGTTCATATGGATTACAGATATGGTAGGATCCAAAATGTCAATCAAAATTCCATGATCAGTCCAATTTGAAAACCAAAAGGGGCATTTTCCTTGGCCATGAACAACCCTTGAATTGGTTTCTGCCATTTTATTGACCAAACAAATCCTCTTGTAATTTTGGGACTTCTTGTATGTAGGTGCCAAAGACCAGATGAACTGTGCCCATAAGGCCTTACCATTTTGTAACTTCCACCACAGTTTCAAGGCACAAGCTTGGATTATGCTCCTAATTGATCTTATGCCTAAAGAGTTTCTATTAATCGGTTTGCATAGACCAGTCCATTTTCTCCAATGCCTTTTCATCTTATCCCCAGTTTCTCCCCAAAAGAAATTCCCCATTTTCTTTTCCATCATCCTAATGATATGGTTTGTTGGTTTAACTACAACTGAAATATGCTGAAAACTAGGTATAATACATGCTTGTATTGAAGTTCATCTCCCCCACTACTTAGCATCTTATTTTTCCAATTTCTGGTCATATTCTCAATATTTTCAATCAAAGGTTGAAAATGGAAATTCTGAACTATTCCTGAGATTATCGAAATAAATCAACCTTTGGAAATATTGAGAGTAATGTAGAAAAGGCTGAAGAGGCTTTGAGAAAACAGGAGATAGATTATGAGCTAGATCAATCTAAGACTCAGCTCATAAAACTGAATAGTCTAAGGGCAGAACTCATTAGAGCACTTAAAGAACAACAAAAATTCCGGAAGCAAAAATAAAAAAAACAAATTGGCTAGAGGATGGTGATAAACACAAAATATTATCATAATATAGTTAGGGAAAAAATAAATAAGATGACAATTTCAAAAATTTTAAAAATGAATGGAGTTTGGACACAGAGCATAAATGATATAGAAAAGGAAGCAATTGATTACTATACGGAGCTCTTAACTGAACCTAAGCAGTCTGATCCTGGACTATCCTATAGCCACTTACTTAATAAAATCTCTAGCATAATTACTCACTTAGAAAATGAAAAGTTGATGGAACCTGTAACCATGGAAGAATTACAATCAGTGGTCTTTGTTTTTAAAAAAGACTCTAGCCCAGGTCCAGATGTTTGTACCCGTTCTTTTTATATCAAGCCTTGAGATTTTATATGTGATGACCTTTTATAGGCAGTTAGGGGTTTCATGTCTTCTTCACCTATTCCCAAAGGTATTAGCAGCACTTGGATATCAGTTATCCCTAAGAAAGCTACTCCTTCATCCTTTGATGATTACAGACCAATTAGCCTCTCAAATGTCTCAAATAAAATCTTTTCAAAAATTCTAACTGATAGAATTAGACCTTTAATGCAAAAAAATGATATCTCCTAATCAGTCACCATTTTTAAAAGGTAGGGATATATCAGATAATGTAATCCATCTCCAAGAAAAGGTGAGGTTTTTAAATACCAAGCAAAATACCCCTAATTGCATAATTAAGTTAGATCTGAAAAAGACATTTGACAGAGTAAGTAGATCCTTTCTAAATAGCATTCTGCTCAAATTTGGAATACATGGAAGTTTTGTGCAGGTTATCATGAAAAATATATCACATGCTTATTTTTCCATCCTTATAAATGGAAAACCTGTGGATTTTTTCAAAGCTACTCGTGGAATCAAACAAGGTGATCCCTTATCCCCTTTCTTTTCAACTTATTCTCAGAGTCTTTCACTAGAAGTTTAGCTTTCATTTTTCAAAATAAAAAGCTAAGCTACTACCAGCTTCCTGCAAGTACAACTCTTATCTCACACTTTATCTATGCAGATGACACCATTACTTTTTTTTAAATCTACATATAATAGTTTAACAAGGTTAAAAATCTTTCTCTTGGAATTTGAGGAAACAACTAGACAGAAAATAAATTTTGACAAATTTGAATTCTATCTGAGTAAAAATGCAACTGGACGACAACTTAGCGAGGTCAAACAAATTCTGAAAATGAAAAAAAAAATGTATTAGGTGCTTCTTACCGTGCCTTATTCGGTATTAAAAATTAGCTGTGACTTGGTAATACGCAGCAAAACGGAATTCAAAACACAGGGAACGAATATTACCTGTGACTTGGTAGCCGGGAGAAATTTATGCAAGTTAGTCTCATTGACGAGCTTGTGAGCTCTTAAAATTCTAAGAGAAGGTTGTAGTAAATAACCTGTTCAACCCAGCAACAAGTGAAAGAAGTAACTTGTTTAAATCTAAAAGATAGAATTTTTGAGAGTACAATAAAATTATCTAAAACCATCATACATATGATCCTCCATCTTATTGAAAAACAGAACTCATGAACTTCAGTTGTCTATGGTCAAGTCAGAAAACAAAACGGGCAGTGCCAATTTTTTAAAACATGAACTTATATAAAAAAATTCAAATAAAAGTATCATTTCATATTATTGGAAACGTCTAGTATCGTCAGACAAGAAAACGTTTGGGATGAACCCCATACAGTGTTTAGGGACTCGCTCGACTTTGCAAAACTAGCAAGCGAGTTAGCTGGAATATTTCTCACGGGGTATCCAAAACTCTAATTAAGAACCTTTGGTTAGGTGATTTGATGGATAAACTCCATTCATTTACTATTTTCACTTATAGTACGACTTAGTGAATAATGACTTTTGGGTATTACCGGGAGAGCATCCCTAATTATCCATATGAATGGAGTTTCATGCTCACTGAGTTTCAATAGATTCAACGGCAGTGTTTCCGAGTTAGGTCCTGAATTAGGATTACTAGTGGAGAATAGGTGATTAAAGGTGGTTCCACTGTACCAGATAAGACACTTTAGAACCACTTTCACTAACTCCGCCTTTGATCAGTTTCATCAAGGCGGTTCCAAGAACCACCTTCTATTAGGGTCCGAAATAGGTTTCGAATTCGGAACCTATTTCCGAGGTCCCAAAAAAAGGAATCGGTTTTCGGCAGGCAATCAATTCCAGATCCAGACGGGAATAGAAATATAGCTAGAACAGACAAAAACACATAATACAAACAACAGAAATACAAATAAAAAGTGAATATACACATTAACAAAAAAATAAATTAAAAGTACAAAATCAGCAATCGGTAGCGGCGAAAGGATGACCCCGAGCGTCGGAGTTGACAGAGGAGGTGAGCGGCGCAGGAAGCTTCGGTGCAGGAAGGATCACGGAGGTGGAGGCCCGACTTAGAGAATGGAAGGGCTTCAGCGGTAGAAGCTTTGCGGCAGTTAGACTTCGATGTGGTTCAGGCGACGCAATGGAAGGGGGTGGGGAGATGAGTGAGGGAGGCGGCGAAGGCATGGATAAACCAGATCTAGGGTTTATTGTTTTAGGATACGGCGGGGGAAGTTCTTTGGGAAAATAATAAAGGTGAAAATCGCAAAGACATTAGATGATGGAGGGAGTTAGGAGAAAATAGAAAGGGAAGTAGAAAGAAATGAGTAAAGAAACCTAGTTATTTATACTTACGCCCAAAAATAAAACAAAGTCAGCCCATTAAGGGCGGTTCTTCAAGAACCGCCTTTGATCAAAAGAAAAGTGACTATAAAATTTCACGTTGGGACTTGAGAGGGAGTTCCGAATTCGAAACTCCTTGGGATCTTCATTAAAGGTTGTTTCTCAATAGAATCGCCTTTAATTGATGCCGATCAAATTTAAAATTTCCGGTTGGGACTTGGGAGGGAGTTCCAAATTCGAAACTCCCTTGGATCTTCATTGAAGGCGGTTCCTCAAGAACCGCCTTTGATCGAGTGTCTTTAATCAAGAGCTCTCCACTAGTGGATATTAATATGTAATTTGGTTGCATGTATGTACTATTTCAACAAAAGTGAATAATGACTTATTGGATTAATTGATAAAAATTGACTCGTAATTATTAGGTTGAGTTGGGTTGGATAACAGAGACTCATTGGATAATTTTGGGTCAAAGCGGGTTGGGTTGGGTAATGGGTGGCCAGTGGATAATTTCTTATCATAAGATAACTTTTTTTCACGAGTTGGATCACGAGAGATTTAGTTCCTTCCCCTAACATATATTATCATTTTATAATTGACCAAATTATCGATTCATTATTTTTTATTGATTTCGGTTCATATCATAATTGATTTTAATTTGATCCGATTAAGATTCGATAAATGGTCGTAACAAAAGAAATATTATTTAAGAACCTTTTATTAAACAAGAAAAAATTTTCTACCTAAAGAATATGGAAACTTTTTTGAAAATATTTCTTTTTGTTTTTTTAAAGTAGAGAAAAGTGCAAAAATGACCCTATTAAATTGAGAAAGTGCAGATATAACCTTGTAAAATCTAACAGTGCAAAACTAATCCACTTTTTTAACCCTCAAATTGTGCAATTATACCTATTTTGCACATTTCAGCTGTTGACTGATGTAAGTCAGGCGTTGACCTGTCATAAAAAGAGAGAATTATCCCTTGACTAAAAACTGAAAATAAAATGATAATTCTACCCCTTATTTTTCATTTTTTTGCATCTTCAAACATCATCTTCTTCTTTATCTTCGCCTCCACCGCCAAAATTACAGCCTGCCACTAACCCTAGCCCCGAAACCCAGCCCCGCCACCCTAAATCAGTGTCTATTCATTTTGGTCATTTACACATCAACCATTCTTTTTTTCACATCTACAGAAATACATAACCATTTCAACATTAATCACTACTAGTTAACACAACAACCAAGCATCATATTTGGACCCAAACATAGAGAGATACACCCGAAGTGACAAAGATCAAAACTTCAGAGTTGTAAAAACACTGACTCTACAAGGCCAACCCGGCGGTGATCAAAGCACTGGCGAACACCAACATCGGAATCATGGTTGGAGTTGCCAATAGCGACATTCTGGTGATGGTGGCTGACCCGAATTTCACAGCGAACTTGGTCGGCTCCCATGTGCTCCCCTTCTACCCAGCAAGCAAGATCATCCAGAGCGCGCTTGACACCTCACAAACTGGAAACATCGGCGACAAGGTTCTCCTCTCCGGTGATCAGAATCTGATGTTGAAGCTTCTTCCGGGTGCAAAGTCATCTTCGAAAAACTGAAAGATGGCATCACCACGCTCCGCTGCTCAACCCTAGCCATGCCGGTCTCGATGCAACCCCAATGAAAATCTGACCACCTTCTCCTCGATGCAATCCCAGTGTGAGTCTGATCAACTCCAACACGAATCTGATACCGTGCCATTGATGGTGGTGGCCATTCGGATCTAACCAACCCAATCTTGCTCCTACTTTAAAATTCACTTAAAGTTGGCTCATATTCTGGTCGCCGCTCCTGCTCCTTTGCCTATTCCGGACGCCACTCATGCTCTGGCACCTATTCTAGTCGTCGCCCCTTCTCAAGAACTAGTTCCAGAGGTGAACACCGAGAAAAATGGAAAAGAAAATAAAGAAAGGGTTTTGTGAAAAAGCAGGAAGGGTATTATTGTCTTTCACTATTTTTTTAATTCTTTAATAGAAGTGTAAAATGGTCATTTTGATGATTTCAGATCAATATACCCGTTGGCATTTTGGTCAACGAAATCAAGAGTTATTAATACACTTTCAGATTTTACAAGGTCGCTTATGAACTTTCGACCAAAACATAGGGTTAAAATACACTCTTCTCTTAAAGTAATCATTCAAATGTGCTAGAAAAAAATACCAAACATCAATTACAATAAGTGGAATTG
>JAULKK010280556.1:0-14377 GCA_032355705.1 Rubia peregrina
ATGTAATAATAGAATTTAATGGTCGAAGTTGGATTAGTTTGACTCCCAAAAGTCAACTAAGCCATTTATAGCGGGACAGAGGGAGTAGGTAGTAAGTTCTCTAATGGAAGATTTTTGTTTAGTGAATAACTGTTATACTTATTTTAATCAAAGATTTCTGTTATGAGCACGTGAAATATATATCACGTATCTTCTTTTTTGTTCTTATGTTGAGAGTCCCACCCCTGTACGAAATCGACAACATTTTGTATGTTCTGTGTACTAGGATAAATATTAGTTGTATACTAACCTATGCATGTTTTAACAAAAACATATGCAATTCATAAGGTAACTTATGCACATTCCTAGATTATTATTTTTTGCTATTTATAAAAGGAATTGACAGTTTTAAATCATATGCATGTTTTCATTCAAACAGTACATGTTGTAAAGTGATTAATGCACAGTTTATATGGAAATTTTAGTCTGTCAAATTATAGTCTCCTACTTTCTGTGTACTATAACATATACTAGTTGTAAGTTAACATATGCATGTTTTAACTAAACATAACGATTCATAAATTAATTTATACACTACCTTCTGGCAAAATTTCATAATTAATATTAACAGTTTTAAAACAACTGTGTTTTACTACTAATGATACATATTGTAAGGTAATAGATGTATATTCTATCTGAAAAATTTCGAGCAACATTTAGTTTGTTTTGCTAATATTTGCCACATGTTTTTTACAAGTTCATAGTAGTTGAATTCACAAATTCACTGCTTCAAGGATTTCATTCATGTCCAACTCTACAACATAAGCTCTCTAATTTTAGTAGGTACCTTATTTTGTATGGTTTGGAAGAGATTAAGGCTAGGAGGTGAAATTTTATTTGATTCAAACTAAATTCTTTCGAATGAAATTGAAATTAAACAGGTTAAATTATTCCAAGAGGCTGCGTAATTGCGGTAGTTACTTTTTCCACAAGTTGAAATGTGTGGATCAATAGAGTGAAGAGAGTAAAAAGTTTAATGAGTGCTTGAGACTGATTTAGTTTTTGTCATAAAAGGAAAGGTGATAATCTTTATTAAAAAAAGGCAAAAATGATAAGTGTGTCAAACTTAAGAATACAGAGGGACTATGTCATATTCATAATTGGAGATCAGCCTTTACATTGGAGGATTGAATGTTGGAGAAATCATCTAAGTGGCTAAGTAACGAGGAAGGAGAAAAAATGAAGAAAGAATGTAGAATAAACGGAGAAAAACTAAATGTTGAAGGAATAAGCAGAAGGAAAAAATGAAGAAGAAAATGTCTCAGGAAAGGTGGTATGTCCATAAACTCATGCACATGCCAGGGACTATTTTGCAAAATGAGGTTCAATTTGTAATTAATCAGAAATTGGTTGCTAATTATAAATATTGATTATATTTTTTCATATAATTTTCATTATTTCTCTCCTAAACGGTTTCTTCTTCCTCATTATCATTATGCATTTTCTTTCTCACAATTCTTCTCCTCTCTGCATTTTAACCGCATTTTTTTTATTTTCTCCATTTCTTCGCTATTTCTTTCATTCTATCACCTTTCCGATTTCATTTTTTATTCTGACGTCTTCGTCTGTCAGCTGTTGAGTAATTTTGGTAAGTTTGTCTTTTTTGCATTGCATCGATATAGGGTTTAATAATTGTTTGATTTTTCTTCATTTTTTGTTTTCGATTGATTTTGTTTCATTTTCAGCTACTTCGAACTCCATAAAAATGGCATCTTAATCCTCAATTCCGACTAAACCCAATGCCCCAGCCCTACTCTTCCTTCTTCTAATCTGACAGAAGGATAAATGTGAAGGCCTTTTTGTTTTGTTTGACTGGAAGAAAAAGAAAATGATGGTACAGTGAGATAATCGTGAAACAAACAAAAAATTATGTGAATTTGGGCTGGGCTTGCCGAGGAAGACCACTTGCTAGTGGGGATAAAAATAACATGCCTACCCTACCCAAGTTCACTTCCATTTTACACCAGATCTATATATCACTGAAGTTGGGGCCCGCCCCATTAAGAACTGTCACCCCCGCTAATCTCCCATAACTCCTCCTGATAATCTTCGTCTTTGTTGTGCCCAGAACAGCCATCACAGCCGCGGAGCGCACACGTCACCACAAATTACACGGTCTCGTTATCATTAAAAGGGATCAAAATTATGAAATCCAGGAATAGGACGGAATCGAACACCGAAAATAGCACAAAAGTGACCGTGTTATTCTTCCACGGTGACTCGAGGTAGTCCGTTGGTACATCCCTTTCTCTGACGCCATCTTCTCCGACACTAGGGTTCGACGGTGGATTCGAGTGGGGAGGAGTCGCGGAAGAGATGCGGAGGAAGAGCGTAGGAAGCCATGGTTGAGAAAGGTGTGATTTAATGAAGGAGAGCATGAAATAAAAGGAGGACCAATGAGGGTTTTGAGTGCAGAATGGAAATGAGGAAATGAGGAAATGAGAAGAAGAGGGGAGAGAAAATGGACTTTTCTTTTTAATTTTTTTAATTTTTTTAATCAGGGATATAATGGTAAGTTTACTGAACTCCGGCAAATTTCAGGTTGTCAGGGTTAGATTGACACTTTCGTCCAAATAATAGAATTGCATTTTCAAATTTTACAGGTTTAGATTGACACTTTCGACCAAAACAAATGGTCATTTTATCACTTAACTCATTATTTTATTACAAGTTGCATATGTTAGTATATTATATGCATTTGTTAATTATATTGTGTTTGTCTTAGAGTAAACAACGTATTGACTATTTGTGCATTAGTTTGGTATAGTCATGCATATGTTAGTTTAACTGATGAATAAGTTATGCATATTCAGCCTAACTCTTAGGTATATGTATCTTTTAGGTGTTCCTAAAGGAGATAAAGCTATCTTTGAGAATAAGGAACCAGAAAATGTTAAAGGTGATTGTAATTTTCTTTAATACATTTATTTATTTATTTGTGTTCTTATATATGTTAAATGTGTAATGTTTATTAGGTGTAAAGTCATTGGTAAGGAAATGGTGCTTTAAGGATTTGCACGAATAATCTTCTCTTCAGAATCAACTGAAGAAGATTCAGGAATCTTATGTTTCCGGAGGTTGTTTTATTTTTTTATATGTCGTATTTCATTTATGTGATTATGTCTTTCATTTTTTTATGCAACTGTGCTAATACTTGTGATTTTTTTTAGTTGTATAGTTTTTCCACTGGCACGTATTGCAACTCCAAAGGTTTCAGATGTTGTTCCTAAGGAGAAAAGGAAGGGGATTTTAAAAGTTACAGTACACAGTTTTAAGGATGGTGATGTTAGATTATCTCAAGATTTGAAAGATTTTGATAATGATAGTTTGCTGAGTGATGTTCTTTGTATAAGTAGATAATTGGGTTGTGTTGATAAGAATGTGGAAGTTGGGGGTTCACAGGTGGGTCATGGTTCTAAAATTGTTGAGGATGAGGATTCACAGGTTGTTCAGGTGGCTGGGGAAGTTAAGGGTTCTATTGAAGCTGAGGTAGTAAATGAGGCCATAAATGAGGTTGAGGGTTCAATGGTTACTAGAGTGTCTTGTGAAGTTAATATTGGTGTTGAAGGGGTTGGAGTTTTGTTCCTGTTTATGATGAAGTTGATGTTAATGATGTAGTTTGTACACAGGTTGCTAGTGTCATTGAAGGGTCAGAGGTCGTAGGTGCAGGCTCAATTTTTGTTGAAGGTGGTTCTAATGATATTGAAGCTGTTGTAATTGGTGGTGATGTTGGGAGAAAATATGTAGGAAAAAAGTTTTTGAAGAAGCTGATGTTGAAGTTAATGCTTATCTGGATGAATATTAAGGTGACTTGGATGATTTAAACATGAATGAAAATTTACATGTTGGGGAGGATGATGTAGCTGATTTGGTAATGTTTTCTGAAAGATTGAAGAAAAATAAGTAGTATTGACTTAGGAGCAAAAGTCGAAGAAGAATGTGAAGGAAGAGGAAGGAAGTAAGTCTGTTGATGCTTCAATGAAGTCAAAGAAGGAAGCAGTTGGTAAGTCCATTGTTGGACTGGTGAAGGTGTCAAAGATGCAAGATGGCGATAAGGCCAATGATTGACTGAAGAAGAAGTCAAAGAAACAACATCCTGATTGTGATGGGAAATCCTCCAATAGACAGCAGGATGTTGTGAAAAAAAATCTAGTGTGAAGAGTAAAGCGGAGAGCATGGTTGGTGAAGCATTGTCTCTTTGATAAATAGTTGTGGCTTAGGCAGGTGTTGTTTTCGAGGGAGGTGCTGTAAAACAACATCACAATTGTCCGAAGAAGTAAGTTGTTGAACATGTTGATGAGGAGGGTAACAAGTAAGTTTTTTTTACAGTGTTCTGCCAATCTATTTTTAATATGTATTTGTTTTATAAAATATTGCATTTATTAGTATTCAGGTTTTATTTTTTATTTATACTATGCATGCCTTCAGTTTCATACTTAATAAGAAACTGTATGTATTTTTTTACATGTTGCATATGTTAATATTCACGTTGTATTTGTCACTTATACCTATCTAATTGTTGTTTTTCAAAAATTGTTTCTTAAAATGTTATTTTAGAGCTTGTATTTATTTGCTTAATTGTTGCACATGTTAATATTCATGTGTATGCTACTACATTCATGTTGAATTTTGTGATTTAGGTTTGCTAAAAAATTCTCTAGCAGTTACTGTCCCGCGAAGTTGAAGGATGTAATCAACTCCGTCACCCCTAAGCAGAAGAGAGACGTTAAAGAAATAGTATTTTGTGGGCAACTACACTTTGAAATAACATCACTTCCTATTGGAAACATCCCTTGGCTGGTTGAGAGATTTGATCATGTGGGCTCTGTTAAGGATGTAGCAAGCGACATGTACATTATTAGTCCAGATGATGTTTATGATATCTTTTGTATTTCTAGGATTCCGAAATGTTTTATTGGTTTGGTTAAGAACAATGGGAGGGGTGTGTCTAAGGATGTAGAGATTAGGGATAGATGGAGGGCTAAGTTGGATGTTGATAACTATAGCCACATCACATCAAATAATCTTTTTTATAATATCATAAAACTAAGTAGTAGTGGTGATCTGTTTAAAAGATACTTTGTTATATATGTGATTTGTACTTTCTTGGCCCCGGCTAGAAGAAATTTGGTAGACATAAAGATTGTGGATGCTTTAGAAATTGTTGGAATCATTAAGTATCTTGACTGGTGTAGTTTACTGCTGGATCGTTTATGTGAGAAAGTTAGCATTATTAAATCTGATAGCCAAAATGTGTTGCATGTTGGTGGTTGTATCTTTGAGTTATTGCTAGGGTATATGTGAATTTTCCCCTTTAGAGGTCAGTCTAATCCTGTTAGATTTCCACTATACATGCATTGGTATAATGAATCTTTGTTGAAGAGGATTCATGTTCTAGAGAAGATGAGCTATGATAAAGGAGTTATGGTTGAGGGTGTGTATTTTTTTAAAGCAAATATGGTAGGCTGGAAGAGAAAAGTGGGAGCTAGGAATCTAAGGTTTTTCATAATCAAATTACTGGTTCTGATGACCATGCTCAGGAGCCAGGAATAATTTCATACCCCATTCAAAGTGGTTTGATAACCAATGAGGATATTCATAAGCTACTAGTAATGTAAGACCTTTGGTAAAATTCTGATTCTTATTTGAATTTAGTGCATGTTGTTTCCAAACTTAACATATTTGTAATTTAAATAGTGCAGTTTGTAGTTCGTATAGCTTGATTTTAATTTTTTTGAATTTCAAATTGTTTTGTTGGATTGATTTTTGTGCATTTTTTTAGCTTGTTCATAAGGCTTGTCTCATGTTCAAATGAGGCATGCAGGTTGTAATTTTGGTGCAAAATCTTAAGAAAGCGAATGCTAGTTCCATTATGCAACCACTTGTCTCAAATGAAGATTTTGAGCATGGCATGACCACACATGAAGTTACGGAAGACCCGATAACACATGAGTTGGTTAATAAGATCGTTGAAGATTCATGAGGAAAAACCTGTTCCTCGTTTCCTACATCCTCCCTTGGGATTGATAGAATTGAAGATTCATACCTTTGAAGTTGAAGAATTGTTTTGATGTCTTTATTGTAATCAGATTATTTTGAGACTGATTGATTTATGGTTGAAACGCTGTTTTAGAATGTTATGGTTGATTAGTTAAGCGACTTTCAAATGGTGTTTTTGTATTTTATGGTTAAGGTTGTATGAAACAAACACATGTTTAATGTTATGAAGTACTATTTTAATGCTTATTAATAATAAGTTTAACTTAGTTATGTTACGTACTTCATTATTATGATGTACTGGACTTATAGGAAAATGAATGTAATTTATCGATTAAGAAATCATAGTTGTAAGCCAAGTAATGCTATATCTAATCAATGGTTTTCAGTGAAGTATTTCATATCACTGAGTTTTATGTGAAATAAATGGAAGCCATAAGTTAATAAGTTAAAGTTGTAAACCAACAAATACATCTTGTTATCTATGATACTAAGTGCGACACAATCATTTAAATTCATGGGAAAAAATACAATATATAGGTAAATTAATGCAATATGTATCCTAATTAATCCTACTTTTAAAGTGTCTTTACATATGATATTCTTCTGCCAAATTCAGTAGTTTTCTTCCATGATTTTTTCTTTTCCAAGCCTGAATTTAGACTTTTTGCACTTCCTTTTTTCTTGACTTGGGCTATATCAAACACCATAGGTGCACTTGTTATTGTGTAGTTGTAGTGGCTACTTGTGGCTGATTGTTCAATGACATTAGTCTTCGAAGCCAAAAGTTCTTCTATTCTTGCTGAATATGTGTCAAACATTTCTTCAAGAGTTCTTCTAGATTCGGAATTTCCTTCGCTTTTCAGTACTAAATTGTAGCATTTGGTCGACATATGATATTAAATTACAACATTGAAGTTTTCTAATTTATATTTTCCTTGCCCAAGAACCTTTTCTCAAACATCTGTTTTGGCCTTTTTTGTCCATCTTTTTAGAATGTTCTTCTCTGAGATTTCGGTAATCGAGTTGAGATGCAATACTCTTAGAATGTGAAAGAAAAGCATACCTAACACTTCAAAATACTTGCACTTGCATTGTACTTCAACTAATCCATTTTCATTTTTGTACTTGACTCTCTCATTCCTTGATTCTTAATGTTCTAGGCTGACTTCATATTTCCGTGACGGTGGTTCTGAGAACACTTCCTTGAATTTATTTTCCATTACAAGAGAAAATTATTTTTTGAGACCTTTGTACATTGCAAGTGTGTAAACCTTTGCAGCAGGCTTAACCAAACTTGTAGTCAAATAAGAGATATACAATATTTAATCCAACATGCACAGGTCAAGTATTAAGTTATATGTACAGGTCCAGTATATGAGAAATAAATTCATATTGTAGGTTAACATTTATAGGTTCTAGGATAGTTAGTACTGCTTGTAGTTTAATAATTTGAATGTAGACATACTTACTTTGTTTGTCAGAATTTGGCTTTATTTTTGCACATGTATTTTCCATGTCTACTTCTTCTCTCCTCCACTGTTTGATTGTTTGGTTGAAATTTCAAAGAAGCGAGTGAGTGTTGTTATATTGCCATTGAAGGATAGGGCGATGTTGGTACTCTCGCTTGTTTGTGATGATAGAATGCCAACAGAGAAGATATCTCTGCTAATTGTTGTGCTCCATTTCCCATGAATACCATACAACCATTGAAACCAAGTGTCATTTTCCAACTTGTAGTTGATAATCATTGATTTCCAATTCTCTTCAAAATCAGTTGGATTTGAACATCCTTTCATACAACAGTCCAAATTGTTTTTAATCGATTCATCTTTCTTCAATTTTCCATAATGTTGGATTGATTTTTTTTTATGTTCCATAAGCACAACCTGTGCGTTGTTTTCTTGAAGACCTGGAATTCGCATAAAAAATGAAAGTTGTAAAAATTTAAAGATACATGATTTTTCAAGTAACTAATTTTTCATATAAGCTAAGTTATACATACTGTAAACTAACAGATGTAGTTTATAACAGACCACAATCAGAGTTCAGTTCTTTAAGTAACAAATTTTCATAAGTAAAAATTTCATGATACCAATTTTTTTTAAAGTAACTGATCATGCTTATAAGATATTTAATACATAATGTAAGCTAACAACTGCATTGTTTAACTAACCATATTCATTGTTCAGTTTTGTAAGTAACAAATTTTTAGAAGTTGTGACATACTTCATGTATTGCTTTGCCCATTGCAGAATCTTGATATGTGAATATTGTGATAGGTTCCTTTCCTTTCATGGACTTTTCAAATGTGTTAAGAAGTCACAAAATATCAGCCAATTCATTTGCGATAAAGCACAAGCAAACATGATCTTCCAGTGATTGTTGATTCCAACTATTGACTCACTAATCAAGTTATACTTATTTATTCTATATGTAGTGTAAAATATGGTGTCATCCCCATATATCTTGTAGTCCTCCACCATAATTGAATCTCTCCAAAATACCACAAATAATCTTGTCTCTTCATCAAATTTGACTTTGAAGAAGAAATATTTATCATTGTCATTTATTTTCAAAAGTGTGTCAACAACTTTCGGAGCATCTCTACTTTCAATTACTTTCATCCTAAGCAGACTCACAAAGTTGAGGTGGTATTTCATCGTATGTCCTAGTTTTTCTTCTCCACTAGCTTCAAAAGCTATGTATTTGTAACCTACAGTTGGTTTTAAGCATGCTTGTTCCATTGATGTAATGGTCTTCCCTTTATCATCAGTAATCCTCCGTTCACTCCTCCTGAGATACTGCCAGGATGGTCTTGTTAACTCATGGTTATTTTTGTGATGTGATGAGCCATTATGTAATAATCTTGTTCCAACTTGACTCTAATTTAAGCTAAGCATCATGTTTTTATAATAAGATCCTTTCTTTTCATTTTCTTTTTTGCACAACGACCTTCACTGTCCACACAAGTAACAAGGCTGATAATGTTAGGTTTTAATCTCTTCGGTTGGCTTGCACAAGAGCACTTGTAGTAATTTTTGCGAATCTTCCTTTTACTGTTGAGTCGTTGAGAGCCTTTCATGTAGCTGAAACTAAAAGAATTTGCATGCTTTTTGTACAAACCATGCATATTTCTTTCAGACTTGTTGCTTTTAAGCTAGTAAAACTTTTAGTGACTTCTATTTCATTTAAATTTGAAAAATCTGCGCATGTATCGAAAATGAATACAATTCTTAGTGTAGAAATTGTAAGGTAATATGCGCAAAGTTTATAGAAAGATACCTAGAATTAGACAATTACATATGCTCTGTTCTGGGCACTATAATAAAAACAATTTCCAGTTTAACATATGCAAGATTTAATGTATGTAGCACTTGTTATAAGTAGAACCATGCACAAGTGTGTAAAAGTTTCAAACTGATAAGTGTGTTCTCTTTGTTTCGTGTATTGTAATAATGGCTAGTTGTAAAATAATATATGCACGTAATAATGAGATAGAAACAGTTTATAATTTTATTTATAAATTGCTTTGTGACATAATTTCTTAATTAATGAAAGGACTTTACATTATATAATCTAATGCATGTTTCATTGTGAATAATACATATATTAAGTTAATAAATGCACAAACTATACTGAAATTTTCACAGCATATAGTTTATGGTGCTAATGTTTTCACATGTTCATACATTTTCATAGCAGCAAAATTCATAAATTCAGATGTTTCAGCAACAGTTTCATTCACATTGATTGCAATTCAGCAACATAACTTCAATCAGATGTGGGGAATTCATACCTTGGATATTATTAGTCGATATTTCATCCTCTTAAAACTGAATTTCATTCATTTGGAATTGAAATTCAGTTGTTTCGATCTTATTCTCTCCAATAGGATTCAGATTTGCTTCTAAGAACAAGCTTGTTGAAATTGGTTCGGATTGGATCTTGTCTTTTTGTAGATCTTGTTTTATGTCGTAAATTCATCATTGATTTCATCGAAAATAGGCCGATTGTTGGAGGAGGTTATCGGGAAAAAATTGGTGAAGGATTTGTGGTTGGAAGATGGTGACGATTAGCGGCTTTAATTTGTAAAGAATGAGGAAAAATGGTTTCTGATGGTGGAGGTTTTGAGGAAGAAAGAAATTAATTGTCTGTTTTTGCTATTATAACCCGGGTTATGCAACCGAGTTGACCCACAAAAATTATCCTTTTTAAATTACAATTTGGTCCTTTCCTTATCCATAAACTTATGTACATGCCACTTGTCAAGATAGCCCCTCAAAGAAAAAAAATCTCGAAAGAAGAAAGAAGAAGATCTCGCCCGTCGCTCTTATAATTCAATCTAGCCCAATTTATTTTTCTAACCCAATTTTCTCAATTACAATTAGGTATATGACTTTTCCATCCTTTTAAGGACCTTCTATTAAGGAGAAAATGATAAATTTGGTATCCACTTTTAGGCGAAATAACATGTTTCGTTTCTCTTTTTGCAACTTATTCCCAAAACGTTCCCACATTATTACGAAATGTTCTCAATTTATTCCCACATACTATTAGCCGGTTTATGACAATCAACATTGAGTTGACCTTTTTAATGATTATAATGTCTTCATTGCGAAGCGGGAAACATGGAAAGAAATGACGATAGAAGAGATAGTGTGTATGGTTATTTTTGTGGAGTTCAGAACAAGGTGGATTAAACAATGAAGAAAGAAGTGGAATTTTTTTAAATTAATTTAAACTCAAAACTTGTTAAATTATAAATTTTAAAATTTTGATAATTGTTAACGGATCCATTAATTTAATTAAAATGTGTTATTAATTGAAAATATTTCATAATAATCTAAATCCTCTTAGAAATATGGTGTAAAAAATAACAAAATACTGCCTCTGTCCCAGCTTAACCTACAGAGAGAGGGAGGAAGTCTCAAAATTTTGGGACCATTTTTCAACGTAAAAGGACTGACGGCAGTCTTGTTCACATGGGTGAACAATACCAATTTAGCAAAAAGTGAACAGTGTTGAAAAGTAAATATTCTGACTAAACTTTGGAGCCAAAAATTCACTTTACAGATTTCCCTCATAAAATATGGAGGGAATTTCGCTGAATACAAGTTCAACTAATGAACATGAAACCCTAACTTCCCACCCTATATAAATCAACTCCCTCATTCTACCACTACCCCAAAAATTAGAATTGTAACTTAAAATGTTCTCAGAAAATAAACATCCGCAGGTAAGAACTAATAGCTTTAAAAGCTCGGGTTCTATAATCTAGGCAGCTGCTGCTTCATCATCGAGCAAAAAATTGTAGCAGCAGGTGCAGTATCTGTTCAAGGCAGCAGCTTCAAAAGGAAGCAATTCTCAAGGGCGGACAGGCAGCAACTTTTGTTCAATTTCTGGAGCAACAAGATAACAGCAGCAAAAACCCAAAAGTTAGTAGAATGATACACAAAAATCTCAATGATGAAGAAAGACAATCTCTTGTTGAGTTTCTATTATTGCACCAAAATAATGGTATTATTGGGCACAACAAAAGAGGAAAAACTGCAGCTAGGTGGGGAGTTTCAATCAGAACTGCAAGCACAATCTGATCTCGAATGAAGCCACAGTTAGGAACTGGGCAACCAATGGATGTAAGGGGGAGAAAGAAGGGCAGAATTGGTGCAGGGAATAAGGATGTTGATATAGAAGCATTAAAGGCATTACCTTTGACCAAAATGAGGACCGTTCGCGACACCGGAGCAGCAATGCACATAGGGAAGAGCATGATTCAAATATGGATAGTAGCAAAGAACATTAAGAACCACACAAATTCCATCAAGCCATTGTGGACCCTCCAATACAAAGAAGAAAGGTTACAATTCTCATTAGCTCAACTACTTCCACATAATTTACAGTTTACAAACATGTATAATGTCATTCATATGGATGATAAATGATTTTACCTTACAAAGCCAATCATTAGGTACTTGCTAGCCTCAGATGGAACCCACCCACATAGGACAACTCAGTATATGAACCATATTCCCAAACTAAGTTTCCTTTGTGTCGTGTCCAGACTGGTCATAGATGCCAATGAAGTATTTGATGGCAAAGTAGGAATGTTCCCTTTCGTAGAGTACATACCTTCCAAAAACAAGAGCAAAAATAAACCAGTATGAACAATAATAACTACCCCAGTGGAATCCATAACCTATGATGTCACATTGAAACTGATATTGGAGAAGGTAATCCCAGCCATTAAAAAATTGTCCCCATTTCTGATTAGGAACATAGTGATACACGAAGACAATGCCAGACCGCATGTGAAAAACAATGATGTTGAATTTAGGGCTGCTTCTAGCTCAGATGGGTTTAACATGCAAATCATATGTCAACCCCCAAATTCACCGAACCTGAATGTGTTAGACCTAGGATTTTTTTAACTCAATCCAATCCCTACAGTATAAGTATGTGTCTAATACCCTATATGAAATACTACATGATGTCAACCAGGCTTTTGAAACTAAAACCCCAGAAACCTTAAAACAAGGTGTTCTTATCATACCAAAATGTAATGTTAGAAATCATGAAGGTTCGGGGTGGGAACAATTATAAGCTACCACATATAGGGAAAGATGCACTTGAAAGGGCAGAGACATTGCCTATAGTACTAACAAGAGAATAGGCTACAGTACGTGAATGCATACAGTATTTTATTGAAGTTCGAAAGACAGAACAGATCAGGCATCTGATGCAAGCAATGGGTGTCCAAATCCCAGTAACTGAAGGATGAAGAAGTTTCAGCAAAGATTTTGGAAACTTGTACACTTAGTAGCACATAAACACGTATATATTATGTAACACGTGTTTATTGTAAAATCTTCTTTTGAAATACATTTTGGAATGTCAATGCATGTATTGCTGAAGAAAAAAAACAAAGGTCAATGTAAACACATACAAGTCCAGCACGTATAACTGCATCACACTAATTCCCCGCCAGATGCATCACTGCATGGCTGCATTTTTTGGGGAAAAACAAGTAACATCACAGCTATCAGCAACCAGATATCATTGTAATATAACATGCAGTTTGGCATTGAAATGCACACACAAGTTGCCTCGCAAATAGCTTCTTATAGAAACTAGGATGCAACAACACTACAAGGGCAACACAACAACAACAACAACAACCACAACAACATCAACATATTGTGAATAAGGCTGACAAGGCCAAAGAAAACCCAACAACAAACAAAAGAAGGACAACAAGACCAATGAAGACACATCATCAAACAAGAGAAGGTCAGTGAGGCCATTATCATAATACCAATACAATAGAAAATAAGTTTAGCATCATTTCATGTACTAGTACAACATGAATAACATCCACAACCAAATATCAAAAGAACTATCAGACAAGGGTACACTTAAGCATCAACATTTCATTACTCTCCCCTATAAACAAAAGAACATAGAGTTAGTGTGTACCAAATGCACTATGTAGAGTAAAAATGAATAAAAGGAAAACTGGAAAATGAAATGTTGAATCACCTTGGCTCTTTTGAACCAATCTCAAGTTTCAAGTTTCAAGTTTCAAGTTTCCCTGTTTCATATTTTCATTTTGAGCTTTCCAGTTTCGAAAGCATTTCCCTCGGCTATAATGGCATGCATGGTATCGCCCATAGATAACCACAACAGGGAACCTTTTTTTCTCTTATGGACATGATTATCAGGTTCAGGTACCAGAGACTGAGACACATGCTGTTTTAGGTTTTCATGTCTCAGCTTTTCATCTCTCATTATTTCAGCTTCAAGAGCATTTTCCTCGGCTATCATGACACGTATGACAACAACCATTGATGGATAACCTTCATAGGGAACCTTTTTTTTCTTGCTAACATTATTAGAAATGCTTAGTTCAGGTTGAAATATGAAAGGGGTGATATCAGGACCTTGTGCTTCATGCCAAGTTTCATCTACCTGAGACTAAGGAACATATTATTCAGAATTAGTAAAGGGCATAGACCAGGTGATGTGTCCATTTTATATGGTGATTTTGGGGATATTTTATGCTCATGTTGATAGATTTTTTGGCTTTGGATACTCTATTTTACCTTGAAATTCTATTACTAGAATTAAGAGCGACTTTATCGCTTTTGTCACTTGTAATAAGGATTCTGTGAGACGAGGTAATTGTTGAAGATTTGAAGGCTTACATGTGAGCTTATTTTGTTACTATCATTGAAGAAGGCC
Organism: Rubia peregrina; assembly: GCA_032355705.1. NCBI lineage: Eukaryota > Viridiplantae > Streptophyta > Magnoliopsida > Gentianales > Rubiaceae > Rubia > Rubia peregrina. Next base: position 14,278 of record JAULKK010280556.1, read on the forward strand.
ATTCGCAAGGATGGTAGAAGAAGGAAGGCCACGGGTCAAAACGTGGTAGAAGATAGAAGGGTCGAAGAAGGAAGTCAAAGAGGCGGATTAATTGTGATCC
>JAULKK010280566.1:0-14377 GCA_032355705.1 Rubia peregrina
GATTGTGTCGCAACTCGCGACCATAGATTAGACACTCGTGAATGAATGGTCATGACTAACGAACTATTCTTTGAGACTCACAAAAATGTGAACTGAAAGCTCTCATTTTCCAAAGGTTCTCTTGATTTGGTCGCAACTCACGACTTCTGTTTCACGACTCGTGAATGATTTGTCGCGACGCGTGACTAAATGTTCGTGACTCGCGACGAACATGCCTTCATGGTACTTATAATTCTTTTAATCCCCAACTTTCAAGCTTTTCTTCTTTCTTCCAAGTTGCCTTTCCTCAACCCAACCAGTCATAGCTCTTCACATTTCTACAAAATATGGGCAAAAATACCCGTGAAAAGCACATGACAAAATCATAAAGAAAATAATGACAAAAACTGAGATTGAAGCAATATCAACGAAAGATCATGAATGACTCTCTGGATAATCAAAACTAAGTTTATTTAACATCGTCGTCACGACTTACCTCCCTTCTTGGATTTTAATCACAAACAGGATCAAGAAGATCAACATCTTCTCCTTTTTCTGGAACAAAACTTTCATGATAAAGTTTCAAATGTTGCCCTTTCACCTTGAAGGTGTTGGACTTAGCTCGATCCAAGATTTCCACCGCACCATGCAGAAAACATTTTACCACTTCAAAAGGGCCAATCCATCGCGACCTCAATTTACCAGGAAATAGGCGAAGACAGGATTGAAATAGGAGGACCTTTTGACGTACGTCAAACTCCTTCCTATTGATAATCTTTTCATGCAAAACCTTCATATTTTCCTTGTAAATATCTGCATTTTCATAGGATTCCATTCTTATCTCATCCAATTCCTGTAATTGCAGCTTTCTATGCAAACCAGCCTCATTCATATTGAGCTTGAATTTGTTTACTGCCCAATAGGCTTTATGCTCTATTTCGACCAACAAATGGCACAACTTTCCAAAGATTAATCGGTATGGTGACATACCGATTGGTGTCTTATATGCCATCCAATATACCCACAAGGCATCATTCAGACGAGAATTCCAATCCTTCCGGTTATGATTAATCATTTTTTAAAGAATGAACTTGATTTACAGATTGGAAACTTCGGCTTGGCCATTGGTTCTTGGGTGATAGGCGGAATGTCTTTTGTGTGGCACCATACTTCTTCAAAAGTGTCTTAATTTTCCGATTGTAAAAATGGGTGCCACGGTCACTAATCAAGTCTCGGGGGACCCCAAATCTAGAGAAGATGTTATCTTTCAAGAAATCTGCAATCAATCCTAGTGCATTTTGCTTCAACCCACTTTGACACATAATCAGCAGCAAGAAGAATATATTTAAAGCTAAAAGAGTTAGGAAAAGGTTCCATAAAGTCAATGCCCCATACATAAAAAAATTTGCAGTACAGTATGGGTTTATGAGGCATCTCATGTCTGGATGAAATATTTCCTACTCTCTGACAGTCATCACAAGATTTACAAAAAGTGTATGCATGCTTATTAAAAGTAGGCCAATAAAATCCTATTTCTAGAACTTTTCTAGCGGTCCTCTTTGCTCTGCCACATGCATACGAATGACAAAAAGCAAGAATTGAATGCACTTCATTATTAGGGATGCATCTCCTCACTACTTGATCAACACAATGTTTCCACAAAAAGGGACCACCCCACACATAATGCTCAACATCACTTTACAACTTATCTTTTTGAGCTTTAGTAAAATGAGGAGGAAATTTACCAAAAAACAAGAAGATTTACAATGTTAGCATACCACGGATGGAGATTCCCGTATATGATCCATTTTTGGTGACATTACCTCGTCCTTTTGGTATGGAACTAACCGGCTTAAATGATCAGCCACCGGTTCTCGGTACCCTTCTTGTCTCGGACCACCAAGTCAAACTCGTCCAAAAGTAAATCCATTGAATCAACCTTGGCTTGGCCTCTTTCTTCGTTATCAAGTGATGAAGAGCTGCATGGTCAATGTAAACAATAACTTTGGTACTAAGTAAATAAGATCGAAACTTTTCTAAGTAGAATACCACATCAAGCAATTATTTTTCCATAGAGGAGTGGTTCCTTTGGGCCTAGAGTCGTGGATGCATAGTAAATGGCGTGAGTAATTCTCCCCACTCTTTGACCTAGCACCGCTCTGAAGGCGTAATCACTTGCATCACACATGATCTCAAAAGACATGAAACAATTTGGGAATTGAATAATAGGGGCCAATACTAACTTTTCCTTCAATGAATTGCCCCTTTAATACCTATTTCCACCACAAATTCCACCTCCTTTTGCAACAACTTGCAAAAAATGAGATGTAATTTTTGAAAAATCTTTGATGAACCGACGGTAAAATCTTGCATGGCCAAGAAAAGAACATGCTTCGCGCACAATTTTAGGATAAGGAAAGGTTTGAATTGTGTTTATCTTTGCCTTGTCTAACTCAATACCCTTGAAGGAGACAATGTGGCCTAAGACAATGCCTTGTTCTATCATAAAAGGACACTTCTCAGAATTTAACCAAAGATTATTATTAATGTAACGCTTAAGAACTTGTGCTAAGTTTGCTAAACAATTATCGAAGGAATTACCATGAACGGTGAAATCATCCATGAATACTTCAAAAACAATTTCAACAAATTCTGAGAAAATGCTTACCATACACCTTTGGAAAGTGGTGGGGGCATTACATAGCCCAAAAGGCATACGCCGGTAAGCAAACGTACCAAAGGGCACGTGAAGTTTATCTTTTCTTGGTCCTTCGGGGCAATGACCACTTGAAAATACCCCGAGTACCCATCCAAAAGGTAATAATATAGGTGACTTGCAAGTCTCTCGAGCATTTGATCAATGAACGATAACGGGAAGTGATCCTTCTGGGTTACCGTATTTAGCCTCTAATAATCAATGCAAAAGCGCCACCCATTTTGGACGTGAGTGGGTACCATTTCACCCTTATCATTTTCAACCACTGTCACCCCATTCTTCTTTGGCACCACTTGTGTTGGACTTACCCATTTGCCATCCGAAATTGGATAAATCATCCCAGCTTGAAGCAATTTGAGGATTTCTGCCTTTACCACCTTCATCATAGGTGGATTCAAACGGCGTGAGGTTGTTGCACAGATTTTGCATCATTTTCCAACAAGATTCGGTGCATGCAAGTGGACAGGCTAATACCTTTATTGTCAGCAATAGTCCATCCAATTGCTTCCTTATTTTTGTCCAAAACCTCCATAAGATTCTCCTCTTGATCCTTGGTAAGGATGCTCGAAATAATGACCGGGAGTGTTTCCCTTTCCCCAAGAAATGCATACTTGAGGTCACTTGGCAAAGTTTTGAGCTCAATCACCGGGGCTTTCTTCATTGATAGCAAGAGTTCCGATTTCTTGGATTCCTCAAAAGGTAAAGGAAGATGGTTCGAATTCATCTTTGGATGCTCATTCAAGTTCTCAAAGCTTTCCTTCAAGTTAGCACTCATAGAATATACATTGCATGCATCATGATTATCACACTCTAAAGCAACTAACAATGAATCATCACCACTTAATTCAAAAAACATCTTGCACTACATCCTCTATAATATCCAAATAATGGAAATAATATTCTTCATTAGGATACTTCATAGAGTCATTTATGTTAAACTCTACTTTAATCCCATCGAATTCCCTGATAAGGGTACCATTGTGCACATCAATCATTGCCCAAGAGGTTTTCAAAAATGGCCTTCCCAATAAAATTGGAGTGGCATGCTTATCATGCTCCATATCTAAGACATAGAAATCCGCATAGAATATTAAGGAATCTATCTTAACCAATACATCCTCGACAATCCCATGAGGGTATGCACCAGAACGATCGGCTAATTGGATAACTATCCCGGTTTGATTCAATGTACTCGAATTGAGGCTCTCATACAAAGAATAAGGAATCACATTTATGGATGCACCTAGATCAAGCATAGATTTTTCAAAATGTATGTTGCCAATCATACAAGGGATGGTGAACATACCGGGATCGCTACATTTAGGTGGTAACTCACTTTTGCACAAAGCGGAAACATGCTCATTTCTCCCTTTTGTTAGCTTATTTTTTGCCCTTTTCTTTCTATTCACGACACATAATTCTTTAATCAATTTTGCATAACTAGAAATTTGTTCAATGGTATTTAAGAGAGGAATATTTACCTTACATCTTTGAAAGATTTTGTAAATGTCCTTGTTGTCTTCCTTCCTCCTCTTTTCCTTCAAAGCCTCTAGAAATGGCGGTTTCGGTTCATATGGAGAGATTTTCACCACCTTTGTCTTCTTGTGATGGGGGGATGAAGGTTCAGGAATGGATGTCAATTGTTCAATGGTAATCTCCTCTTCCTTATCCTTTCCCTTCCTCACTTTTTCATTGACCACTTTCTCGATCTCTTCATCATCTTCCTTTTCAAACACCTCAACCATAACGGGTTTGGTTTCAACAACTTCATCCTCCCGGGGATATCCAATATCCTTACCACTTCTCAAAGTGATAACACTTGCATTTTGTCGAGGATTGAGCTCCAGTTGAGATGGAAGTTTTCCTGAATCTCTGGCCTCCATTAGATTCAAGATTTGAGCCATTTGACTCACTTGCATCTCTAGATTTTTAATGCTAGAGTCGGTTTTATCTTGGTGTTTCTCTTTCTTATCTACACATATTGTCAACTTTCTAATGGCTTACATGATTTCCTCCCTTGATATCCTCGAACTTCACCTTGATTGTGGGGCTTATCACTAAGCCTTTGATATTGTGGTTGAGGTGGCCGATATTGTTGTTGAGGAGGATGATAAGGTTGAAAATTTTGGCCTCCTTGTGCATTCCCGCATCGTAGATTTGGGTGGACTTGGTTAGCCACATTGTAAGGCCACTTTTGGTAACCTTTGCCTCCTTGGTAGCCTTGATATCTTTGGTACCCTTTGCCTCATTGATACCTCATAGCACTTACTTCCTCCACATAATCATCTTGCAAAGTTGTACATGAATCCGTTGGATATGGAGAAGAATAAATCTTTCACGAATTAACATGAGGTTTTGCCTCAGATTGAGTTATCAATGCCTTGACCATAGAGGTGAGATTCGACACTTGGTCTTCAAGCTCTCCATGGCTAGAAGAAGAACTTGCATTGTTAGAATTTTGCCTTCTCAAATCGGCTCTCGAGATGAAGTTTCTTGGCTCTTCATTTAGCTCCTCATAAAGCTCCATAGCTTCCCCAGAGGACTTGGTCCCAAGAGAACCACCAGAACAAGAAACTCTCAGCCCAGGTCTCTTCCATGGTGGATGAAGAGATTGACCAGCTCGCATCCAGAGTGTGGAAGATGCAGACATGCGCTGGTGACACCGCAAGACCGGATCCTGGAGCAGCTAGGTGCAAGGAAAGGCGTCAGAGGAACGAGACATGGATAACCCAGTATCAGCAGCGTTACGGAGATGGTGGATTTTCCTCACATCAGTGAATGTGAGCATTTTACCATCTGTACCCCCTAATTTGATATGTACTCTCTTATGCATTGTGATTTGCCCTGGCTTGGATACATTGAGGGAAATGTAAGACTCAAGTGTGGGGAGGGAGTAGCTTTTTTCTTGATTTTATTTTGGGATGTTTGTTTGCTAGAATGTTTGTTTTTCTCTTCGGATGATTTCTGTTTTGGATGATTTCTGTTTTCTAGACACTTTAGATTTGCTTTATGCTGTTTTTCTTTAGGGATACTCTGTTTTGTTGCATTCGAATGCTTTAACAGCTTTGAAATGCAGAAAGCTATTTAGCTATTTTGGATTGAAAATTTTGAAAAATTAAAAATAAAAAGAAAAAGAAAACCCGCTAAGTTGAAAACCCAATGGGGGTAATTTAGGCAACATTGAGGGATCAGATAGGCTGAAAACCCAAAAGGGTGGCATCAGAGGCTAAATATGGGCAAGATGTGAGCCAAAAGAAACAAAATGTGTGGCTAGGATGAGAACCCGAAAGGGCTCCTAGGTAAAATGAGAGAAAGAGAAAAAAAGAGAGGTTATTATCTACTCATTTGCCGGCGTTGGAGTCAAAAGGTTGTGGTTGATATATGGATGATTGGGTAGCCTGACATCATGATACTTCTTAGGATTGGGTAATTTAGCAGGGCAAAACGAAGCAAGGTATGAAATTCTTGATTCTTGGTATACTTCATTTTTGGGCCTATATATATGTTGGTATGAAGTGAAGCTTGTATTTGAACATTTGATATAGTTTTTTCTTCACTTGATACTAATGGATTTTGGGGAATATCAATTCAGGATTAGGAAATGCTTCTATGGAATAGGGAATTGATAGGTAGTATGTTTGGGTAGAGTTAGGAATAAGGGTTGTGAGTGATATAAACTTTTGGGAAATTATGATATTGAGTGTTTTGGGAGGTTTTAATTTGTGGTATTATTATAATTAGGATGGGGACATTTGAACTTCTTCGTATGATTGAACCTTTTCTTACTGGAGGACGAGTAAGGTTCAAGTGTGGGGAGGTTTGATATGTCCATATTATACGATGATTTTGGGATCTTTTGTACTCATTTTGATATGCTTTTGTGCTTTGGATACTCCATTTTACCCTGAAATTCTATTACTAGAGTTAAGAGAGACTTTATCACTCTTATCACTTTTAATAAGGATTTTGTGAGACAAGGTAAATGTTGAAGATTTGAAGACCAGGAAGACTACATTTTGAAGATAATGAAGACCTTGAATACCTTAAGAAGAGAAGAGGAGACTACTATACTTGGACAAAAAAGAAGTAAAATTGTGAGGGTAGAGTACTCTGGCCATCACGAGCCGCGATGCTTATGTCGTGAGTCACGACGGTCATCGGCCCAGACTTACATTTTGTACTATAAATACTCACTACTTTTCTCCTTCTTCCTCATTCTTCCTCTCTCTATTCTACAACACTAAAACCCTAGTTTTCACCTTTTCCATCTTTGTTTTATCTTGAATTCATGTTTGATTTTCTTTTGTTATCTAACATGAACTCAAGTAGCTAAACATAACCTTGTGAGCAATTGATTAAGGCTTCGAAGACCATGTCTTGAGATCTATATGTAAGTTATTTAATGCTTTTATATTGTGTATTTATTGTGCTTGAATTTGGTTTTTGAATCCAATAATGGTACTGGAAGTTTGAGTATATGAATTCCTTGTATGATTATGTGTCAGGGTTTTGAGAAAGTAGATAATTATCTTTTCTTTTGATATGAAATCCAAAGGCATGAATTAGAGCTTCTAATATGGTTAATGATTTGATGAATGCAAGATAAATGTGACAATGTCGAATGCTTTGTCATGTTTGTTTTGTGTAGCAAATAAGAGAGGTTTATGAACGTTCTTAACTAATCTTTTATAAATGCATGAATTGGTTCAATGCTTAGAAGTGTTACCAAGCTTGTTGATTCTTTGTACTTAATTCCATTAATGGAATACCTTTAGGCGTTGAACAATTAAAGGGGTCATTAGTGAGGTTTAGCAAGAGAAGTCGAATTCACTCTTGTAAACTACTATCAAAGAAGGGTATAAGATTTATCTTCACAACAAATAGTAAACGTGTTGAATAGGTTATATGTTCAATGATAGATAAGAAGCTTGGAAGTAGAAATTAATTGCACCCAAGATCCCATCATTTGAGTTTAAACTCTTCTTAGTAATTGTTTCTTATTTGGTAGATTTGTATGACTTTCTAGTTGAACTTGTCTTTAAGTTGATAATGTAGAAAAACCAAACCAAAAACCCCTTTTACAAGATTTTATATGTATGTATATCTTTATATCTAGTATAATATTTATCATTATATGAGAAAACACTTAGGAAAATCCATTGTCTCTGTGGACGACTTCGACTAGCCATAATCTACTTAATTGTAGTTAAGATCACTTTAGGTCTTAAAAATAGCAACTTTGAGAGGTACGGCGAAGACCTTCCAAAATTTGGCACCGCTACCGGGGATCTATATGTAAGCCCTAAAGTTCTCTTAACTAAAATTAAGTAGATAATGGCAAGTCGGGATACTCCATTTCTTGAGATCTATATGTAAGCTATTTAATGCTTTGCTATTTTGTATTTATTGTGCTTGAATTTGGTTGTTGAATCCATTAATGGTATTGGAAGTTTGAGTATATGAATTGCTTGTATGATTATGTGGTAGGGTTTGGAGAAATTAGATAATTCTCCTTTGTTTTGATATGAAATCCAAAGGCATGAATTAGAACTTCTAATATGGTTGATGATTTGATGAATGCTAGATAAATGTTATAATGTCGAATTCTTTGTCATGTTTTTGTGTGTAGCAAATGAGAGAGGTTTATGAACGTTGAACATTCTTGACTAATCTTGTATAAAAGCATGAATTGGTTCAATGCTTAAACATGGTGTAGTGTTTATAAGTGTTACCAAGCCTGTTGATATTTTGTACTTAATGTCATTAATGAGATACCTTTAGGCGTTGAACGACTAAAGGGGTCATTATTGAGGTTTAGCAAGAGATGTCGAATTCACTCTTGTAAACTACTATCGAAGAAGAATGAGATATTTATCTTCACAACAAGTAGTAAAGGTGTTGAATAGATTATATGTTCGATGATAGATAGAAGGCTTGGAATTATAAGTCAATTTCCCCCAAGACTCTGTGATCCGTATTTAATCCTATTTTAGTGTTTATATGCTTTATTAGTGTAACTTTCTCTGACATTCATAACTTAGGAAAAACCAACCCAAAACCCCCTCTTCATGTACTTTTATATGTATGTGTATCTATATATCTAGTATAATGTTTAGCATTGTATGAGCAAACACTTGGGAATATCCCCCTGTCTCTGTGGACGGGCCCAACTTGCCACTATCTACTTAGTTGTAGTTCGTAAGCAAAAAGGTTTTAAAATAGTATCTTTGAGAGGTACAGTGGGGACCTCCCAAAGTGATATGGGGACCATATTGCTTTAGTTTTGTTCACCAAAGGCCTACCAATGATGGCATTGATTAGGCTTTGTGCATCAATTATCGGAAATAATTAATAGTACAAAATAACATTGCTTTCAATGTAAGGAAAATACTAAAATTATTCCAAAGTTTAGTCATCAAATTATTGGTCCTCCTAAATATTGGCCTTTCAAATCATTATCCTTAAAGTCGCACTAAGTAACACATGTTTGGAACAATTGTACAATAGTATCTTTTTGTCGTTAAGTAAATCTTGTAAGACCTCAGGTTTACCTTTAAACTCTTTTGCAATACCCCTCACCCTTTCTTCCAATTACGTATCCCCATCAAATTCATCTCCCACACTCATGTTAGTCAAATCAATCATCCCGCTTGTTTCTCAAACTTTTGCATGCCATACCTAACGAGTGTATGCAGTTTGAAACCCCCTCAATATGAGATGTCCCCACAATTTCTTCATCCGTAAATACACATTGTTTTTAAAATCTTTACACAAGCTGAGGATTATACAAAAATATTTTTATTCAATCAAAGGCATGTAATCGAATGATTTTCTAAGATCATTACCTATGAGTTAATTTTGATCCATTATCGTACAAGTCAACTACAATGTAACCCATTAGCATTATCTCAAAAATAATTATAACCCACCCCTAATGAACGAAACGACAAACCCTAGTTCAAGATTCAAATATGTAAAACCGTTATTTTAAGATAATTTCAAAAAATTAATTTATATGCAACTTACCTTATCCAATGTAAAGTTTTTCGGTGTATTATCTTTACTTCTTCAGCAATGGACTCGGAAAGGGAGAAACCATACAAATTTGATTGTTTGTCAAAATTAGATAACACAAGTATCCAAAACAATGTCCCAACAAGTTGGAGGTCCCACATATTCAGTTCAAGCAGTTGTTTACAAGCTTTCAGAATTCCAACAATCCCCTTCACCTCTGCTCTACTCTAATCTCAAAGGTATAGTTTTTTAACATGGCTAACACACAGCTTTCAAGATTTGTTGATTTACATTGCCCGATCTATGGTCTGTATATGTGTTGTGTGTATTGGTTTTCTATTTTCTTGCTTAAATATGTTAGATTGTAAAGTTTTCTAAAATGTATACCTAGGTACTATGTTTTGTAATGGTTTTGGACGTTTTTCAGTACTTATCTCTTCTTAAAACATCACTTTTCCAGGGTTTCGCATTTTTTTATCATTGTTGCTTCAGATGTATGTGACGTCGTCAGTCTTTCAGACATATATCGATCTATGCGACCTTTATGCAATGTCATATATTTATATGTAAAGTAATATACACGAGACGTTGCACTTAGTGATGTCACGATGTAGCTTTTTAGCTTACATTACATTTTAAAATGAACTTGTTCTTGCATCTGTTTGTTGTTCGATGTAATCAACGTCACAGCGACGCCGTTGATACACATAGACAAAGTCATGGTTTAGGACCAACATGTATCTACGACATGGGGATAACATCACACCCTGCATTTCCATGTCTGATATGCCCTTAACATTTTCTTCTGTTACCCTTGAAAAATAACAGGCAAAGGATCCTCAAGCCGCCCCACTTTCCAGGTCTTTTAAAATGTTACCTGGATTTTTACTAGTAAATTTTCACAATTTACCACAGTTAATATTTCTTTGTTCTCAAGTAGTTTCCACACAATGGATCAATCTTTAGCCTGTTGTGTTTGACCTTGAACATAATACAACGGTTGCTCATAGCCGACGGTTCCACTGCACCTTGAAGCAGTAGAATTTAGGTGAAAACTAAACTTTGGTAAGGCATTTTCAATTAATATTAACCGTTCTTCAATATCAGTATATATATATAATTTTAAATTATTTATTTGTGATTTAGTACATCCCTCGAGAGATTGTACCAATCCTCCAGACTGAGAACACCCATGTTGTTGTAAGGTGCTATACGATAGAGTGTCTTATAAACTACTCAGGGGTGGGAAGATGAAGGCCCAGTCCCCAGAGGATTTTGGGGGATTCCTTTCTGGAAAACGTATACACATTATGGACACCTAGTTCTTCGAGGTGATACATGCTGGGGGGACAATCATCATCATACTCCGAGTTGATTGAGTTTATTGTATTTTTTCTTATGTTGAAGCTATGAGACAATTTTTAATCTAATTTATGTACTATTTGTAAGGACATGTTCTTGACTTTTCTAATAATTTAAGTTTATTAATTAAACATCATATAATTGGCTATTGTTATTTTCCCCTTTAGTCCACCAGTTAAATATCTCCTCTTCGTTTACAAAAATCCATTTGTTTTTGTTTTATCCTATCATTTATATATTAGCGACTTCAGTAGTTTCTCGCATAACATGTCGATTGGAACGACCTAGAATGCAATTTCACACTTCCTGCTGAAACAATAAATGCGACTTTGCTTGCAATTTGGCAACATTATTTACTCCATTTTTTTTATTTTACCTCAGTCAATAAAATAATCGAGGTAAAAAAATATTATTTACCTCGGTTTTTATTAACCGAGGTAAAAATTTTATTTACTTTGAGAAAAAAAACCAGAGGTGAAAGCATTTAATGATGCCGCTCTTAAGCTTACAAGTAATGTTTGGTGGAAAAGATTGGAAGACAATGCATAGGACATGATTCTCCCAGTTTGGAGCCATCAACTCCATAAGTGTGCGATTGTCTTCCGCCATATCTACAAACTCCTCTACAATGGCTAGTTTTTATGGAACCACTACTCTAACTCTCCTTCTCATTCTTCTTCAACAACCTTCCTTTTAAGGTATGAAGTTTGGATTACCTAGGGTTGTGGTATGGTTATATACCATAAAACATAAACTAGACAATACCCAACCAACGAGAAAAACTAGTAAAAGGATTATAAGGAACTGGATTACTATCGCAAAGGATAAACAACAAAAACCAACCAAACCTACAAAACAAACAACACTAACTACTCCAATAAAAAACTAAGCAATTTAACAATTAAATATTTAGACAAGCATTCTCGCTAATGGCATCAAAACTTGATCCGCACAGTGTGGGGTCGCAAATAAATCAAAACCTTTTTGTGAGAGATTCTACTAACCCGTGGAGCATTTCCAAGATCAAAGATAGAGTATTTTTTATTGTTTCTATCATTATTACTACTAAACTTCCAAAAGGGTAGATAGTGGAAAGACTAAGCAAAGTTGTAATTGGATCGTCAATCCGATCATGTGTCAGGAATAGCTAATGTTGCAAAATGGGTTTGGGGGGTTATCAATCAACTACATGCATAAATGAACAAGAGTGTAAACTATATTAACATAGCACTTGAGGATATTTGCGTTACATGACAGATAGTATATTTCGATCCTAGTTTCAATCAAATACAAGATGCTTAAACATATCCTAATACTTATGTCACATAGTGTGGTCGGTAGTCAACAACTCCCCTATCTGTAAAATAAGGTTGCTCTCATTTTCTTTTATCAACACAGCCTCTATAATTAGGGAAGTGCAACAATGGCCCGGCCAGCTATGCATATCTATTTCTTCGTTGTAAAATTATGTCTGATGCACTCAACTATGAATGTTTCTCCCTAGACCTATAGAGGCAAAGGGATATGCACCTTATGGTGGCACAATGGTTCCAATGACATAGGTAAAATGTTTCCAACCCTAGTTTCTACTATACTATATTTATTCATAACCTATCGTGCTCCACTCTAGCTCAAACTAGCGTACGATCATCCGAACAGTTATACCCGACCCACATGTATACACCTAAAAAATTAACAAACTCTCATTCCCCATATTACCCTAGTGACACACCCAAGGGGATACCAATAAATGTGCCAACATGAAAATAGACTAAGTTGTATGCCAAGACAGCGTATCAATCATGCAATTAACAAGAATTTAACACACAAGTCAACATAAGAATTAAAGTATAAGAGAACCTTAGATTATCCCAATATAACTAAAAAATCATGAATGCAATTATAAATCCCTAAGCTAAATAACTAGTACGTAAACATTGATCCCAATTGATTCATTGGATCCAATTCCCTTGGGCAAAACAAAAAAAATAAACCAAGAGAGAAGGGTTACCCCTTTCTCTCTCTACTACTCTTAAGCAAACCTTGGAAGATTAAAACATAAAAAACATGCTAAAAACCTAGTATACATAGGTCCTCTTATATAGTAGTAGGAGTTAGGCATAGAAAGAGGCCTAAAAGGGTACTTAAACCCAATCATCCGTGGAGCATGGGATGTGTAATAACACACAGCTCGTATAGCATGGCCTGTGCAATGGGGCACAGGTCACCGGCTCGGTGTGAATCATCCGGTCTTCTGAGCGCACGACCGCTTATATCTCACAGGCTACCAGCTGAGAACATTTTCTAAACGGTTAAACGGTACAATCCATGTACATTTTAGCGGGACATCGGTTGGAAGCTTGATTTTTACTTCAGAGCTGTGCGGGTTGTGTATAACTTTGTGAGCCGTCTATTGGGAGTTGATTTTAGAGTAAACTGATGGCGCGCGGAGGAAATTCTTCATTTCTCATGGGTTGGTCTTATAGGTTTTCTTCAAGGGGCATGGGTCGCGCATAATGGCACTGCTCGCGCTACACACTTAGAGCACAAGGTTGTAGAATAACACAGGTCATGTAGTTCTTTGGGGCCCGTGCCAAGGCACTTTACCAAAACTTGATTTGGTTGGTACCACCCTGTAGTATCACACACCCATGGCAGTTCTTCACTTGTTAAACTTTGACTTATTTTTCTTCTTGGCTCAATTCCATCAACTACAACCTTTTTACTCGTTGTCTTCTGTACGCTACCACTCTTGCGGTTTACCTTTTAATCGTTACTACCACTCTTGCACATGGCGTTCTAAAATATACATCAAAGTTCTCATGAATAACCAACGAATAAGCTCTCAAAATATAATCTAGTTTCTCATGAGAATATAGTGTCTATTAGATCCAATGAAGTCTACAAAACTTGGGATTTAGATAAGAAACCAACAATGGTAAAATAAACCATTTGTATTGTTAACCTAACAAACCTAGTAATCAACCAACCAAAACATACTAATAAATGTGTCTAATGCATTGGTTAACTCATGTTTTTAAGTGAAAACCACGGAGCATGCAAGGTGAGTATTAAAGAGATAGGCACAAGGGTTTTTTAAGCATAAAGAACCTTGAGTAAATTGGCCACCTCGGTTAGCGAACTCAAATCGAGGAATTCTGTCAAATTAGCTTCCCAGACCAAAGTTAATCTCATGAATATAAGCGCTCTGAAGTTGAGGTGTGGGAAGGAATTGAAAGAAGCTGAGAATAAATAATTGCATAAGGATGACAAGTTGTTGGAGAAAGAAAATTCAACACATGATGA
>JAULKK010280587.1:0-14376 GCA_032355705.1 Rubia peregrina
GGTGTAGGCGATCCGATCGTGCTGTGTGGATACGTATAGAGGAATCACATCTGGGATTCTCGTCTCCGTGGTTGATCAAATTTGACGGTAAAGCACGCTTCAAAGGTAATCTAAACTCTTAGATAGATTCAAATTAAATACATGCATGAGATCTTGAATATGGTTATTGATATTCCGCTAAATTAGATTTAATCAATTCCCAACACACAGTTGGATGGAGTTTACTCCTAGAGTGATAATTTTATTTAGACCGTCTATTCGAGCTTTTTTTGTTGTTAAAATGCATTCATAACTCTCCACTTTCTTTGTTAGTTCGCATATACCATCAGTTTTTCAAAAGTCCACATATGCCCATACATTAGTTGTGACTTAAAAACTCATACCCCTTCTGTCTGATTCCGACGTTGACCTATTATTTTTTTGGTGTTGGTCAATATTGAAATTACCAAAATAACCTCCACTTCATTTTTAAAAACTAAGGACAATTTAACCCTCAACTGAAGTGGGGCCCACCCTTCATCAACAACGATATAAAATGCCTTATCAAAATTTTGAGTTAAAAAATAGTGCGCTCTGGACTAGAATTCAAAGCTCTTCATCCGCGACTTGGTCGAGCGAGATTTAGTTCCTGTTTCTAACCCTAATTCCAGCGGATTTTCCTCGTCTGTATTGGATTACTCGAACGGATTCACGATATGGGGTGAAAGCCGAAATTGGTTTCTAATTTTTGGTTTCTCCTTTAGGGGAAAAACAATCATTTCGTTTGAGTCCGATAATGACCAAAGTTTACCAATTTTCCAGATGTCACCAGGGGTACAAATGCACTTTCAAAAAATTGGAGTGTATATGTGCACAAAACAAGGAACTGAGGGGCATCGATGCACATTTTTCTTTTTTTCCTTTCTAAAATTGAACGAAACTAAATTAAATTCACAAAATCTTGTTTTAAATTTACTAACAGCTAGACGGAGTAATTATATATATATAATTATATATATATATATTTAAATAATAGGGTGATTTTATGTTTAATTTTATTGATTGTAACGGTAATCCTATAATTATAACTTAAAAAAACTTTTAACATGTATCGCAATATATTTATATTTGCAAATGTTTTGCATCTAGTTAGCTATATGGTGTATACCTAGCCCAAGATATAGAGGTTGTTGGCCTTCAGGGGCAGCCCAATCTTCAACCGCGAATGAACCAACATAAAGGATACAATTTTCAGCCCAATGTTCAAATCAACCACGAATCGATAAAGGCGGAATCATGTCTTAGTGAATTCAATCCTAGACTGAGAAAGATGGAATTATGATAAGCACTTAGTCACGAACCGAAAATGTAGTAACCACGATACAATCCATGATCTTAACCCCTTATAATATGGAGCCACGACTATGATCGGCTATAAATACAAGGTGAGCAACACTAGCTCTGGTAAGTAAAACTAAATTGAGAAATTCTAATTCTCTGAAGGAAAAGCACTGACTTGATCGTCCGAGTATTTTCCTTGGAATCATTTTCGGTATCTGTTTTGTAGGAAGAGACGATACACGGTGAACAACAACTACTTTGCTTAATCGGGAATACCACATCATTTAGTGCCGTCTGTGGGGATGATTTTTTTATTTAGTCCTTCATTCCCTTCAAGGTAAACAATAGTGTTCACCAGAAGTGAAAAAAACCATAATCACTATACACAAGAACAAATAGCTGGACGCAATAAGAGCATGCATCACAGCCAAGATCAAGCATATGTCCCTAGTAAAGAATAGGAACACAGTAAGGAAGATACAGGGAATGACGAAGAGGAAGCACAATCTCCAAACACAAATCAAGAAAATGTTAGGAGAACGTTCACAGCATTCTTAGAAGCAAACAGAGAACATCTCTGCAACTAGTTCTTAGCCACTCTCAAGCTGAAATCCCCGAAAATAAGTTTAAAAACAAGTTATAAGCATGAGGGCCTTAAGTACGATGATGATTTAAGGGATACAGTGACAGACGATGATGCAGATAAGTCACTGTTGGCATCACATCTTCTCGATCTCAAGATGCCAAAGAACTTCAACCCGCCTTTGCATGTTAAAATATATGATATAACAACAGACCTGAAGGAATTCCTGCATTCTTATCGCAACAACATGAGATTTTGCGATGCAGAAATCGAGTTATTGTGCAAGGTTTTCCCTATCATCTTATCGGTTACAACGATTACATGGTACGAAGACTTACCAAACGAAAGTATTAAGTCTTGGGAGCTGTTGTCATATTTATTTTTGGGGTGCTTCCACCAAAACAATAGCAGACTTAAACAACAAGCTCAGCGAAGTGACGAAAGTCTCGTAGAATACCATAATGGGTTCGTCACTCAAAGGTTACAGGTTTGCGAATGGTCATTCCAATCCTCTTTGGGTGCATCTATAAGGGCATGAGATCATGAGAATTTTATGTGGAGTTCACAAAGAATATGCTCGAAAACCCAAGGGAATTACAAAAAATGATTGAACAATATGTGTGAAATGAAGAAGCAAATAACTGCAAGTTAGAGCGAGAGAGAGGTGAAAAGAGAATAATGGAGGATCTACAGAGAGGCTTCGTAAAGAAAGGGAAATGGAATATCCCTTTCAAAGGACAAGAATCAGGAGCGCATGTCACACAATTTCAAAAAGCTCCTTTGACGAAGTCGTGAAAATAAATATGGCAAGCGAACATAGAGTTATTTTGCGAATCTGCACCAATGATAACGACTCCTGATAAGAGATCCAGAGAATACTATTGTGCCTTCCACAATGACCATGGACATGATATCCAATATTGTAGAGACTTGAGAAGGCAAATAGAGGAGAATTTTAGGAATGTCTATCTAAGCTAGTATAAGAAAGAAGATGGAGGAAGCCGGTACAAAGAAGACAATAAAGCAGGGAGCTCCATGGAAAAAGAAGGCATAGAAAATACACAGAGCAAGAATCAGAAGATGACAGTGGCAGTGGATTACGAAGAAGACATAATGAGTGAGACCCCAAAGAGAGTAATCTGATCGATACATGGATCTACTAAGTCTCTATATGATAATGCCTGGAAATCCAAGGCTAGATATACTCCACCATAAGAGCATGTTGATGAGAGATTTCGTTCGGACGAGACAATTACATTTAGCAAAGAGGATGCAGTTCCCAACGCTTCACCTCATAATGACCCGATGGTCATTATCGCTAAGATTAGAAATGCCACGGTTAATAGAGTGTTCGTGGATGATGGAAGTGCAGTAAACATCTTATTTGTTGACTGCTTTAATAAGTTGGGTTTCAAGTGGACTTATCTAAAGAAGTCTACATCCTTTCTTGTATGATACAGGGCAAGACGAGGCACCTTTGGGTAACATAGAGCTGCCGGTTACCACAGGTTAAAATGATAAAAAATATACTATCATGTGCGACTTCGTGGTCATCGATGCACCAAGTCCATTTAATGCCATCATCGGCAGACCATGGATGAATACATCAAAGGTGATATTGTTCATATACCACTTAGTAATGAAGTTCCCGACTCCGGCAGAAATCCCAACAATAAGGGGAAATCAGCAAACAACCAGACAGTGCATGGTTATTGTGATGAAAGCAGGAAGAAATGTGGAATAGATAAAAATGGTTAGCACTATCTCAGATAGTGGCTTGCTCAGGCAATCAGAGCCTCCCATAGATCTAGGAGAAGAAACTGAGGTAGTTACTTTGGATGATGAAGACACTTCTACGTGCGTTAAAATAGGAATGCATCTTCCAAAACAGAAGAAAGAAATGGTTATAGAAATATTGGGAAGTCACATAGATACATTCGCATGGAATGTACAGAATATGGGATGAGTCGACCCAAAAATTGCTACCTATTCTCTGAATATTAGTGATTTGGTCAAGCCAGTCAAGCAACAACAACGAAGCTTTGCTAGTGATAGACAAAAAACGATCAAAGAGGAAGTAAAAACATTACTTTAGGCTGGTATTTTAAAGGAGGTAATCTACCCAAAATGGTTAGCAAACTCGTGATGGTAAAGAAGGAAGACGCAGGGTGGAGAATGTGTATAGACTTTTCTAATCTAAATAAGGCATGCCCAAAAGATTGTTATCCTTTACCTAAAATTGACCAGCTATTAGAAGCGATATCAAGTTACAAAGTCCTAGCTTTCTTGGATGCGAGTAAGGGATATCACCAAATACTGATGAACCCATAAGACGCAGAAAAAATAAACTTCATAATAAGCTTCGAAATATTTTGCTATGTGAAGAAGTAGTTTGGCCTAAAAAATGCAGGAGCAAAATATTAGAGAGTAGTCGACAACACATTTCACAATATTCAACAAGGAGATTTCAAACTTATTTCTAGAGTCACGGCATCGTCATCTTTACTAATTATCCAATCAAGAATATCCTAAGCAAGACTGAATAATTTGGTAGAATGACTAAGTGGCTATTGAACCTGGGCAATATGAGATCCAGCTCCAACCGTGAACTACAATAGAGGCACAAGCCTTAGCAGATTTCATCGCAAAGATGACAAGTTCAGATGCGCGAGAGGCAAATATGAAACAAAATCTGGGACTCGACAAAGGAAAAGCCAAGTAGGAAGACATCGCATGCCGTTCGTTGATAGAGCATCTAGCAGAGAAAGTTACGACGCATGACTACTATTGTTCAATCCAAAAGGAGGAGAGCTTAGATATTCATTTCATTTCGAATTTCCACTCACCAACAATGAAGCTAAATATGAGGCACTAATAAATGGCTTAGACCTTACAATCAGGATGAAGGTCAAAAGCGTTAGGTGCTTTAGCGATTCACATATAGTAGTCCAGCAAGTACGGGGAGACTACGAAGTATGAGAAGAGCAGTTGACTAAGTATTTAAGAAGAGTTTGTCAGCTCATTGCCCAAATCGAATACTTTGATATTCAACATGTACCAAGAAGTGAAAACACAAAGCTAGACACCTTGAACAATTTGGTAACAGGTAGATTCGATTCATTGATAGGACACAAGGATGTGAAAGTGGAGGTCATTCTAGTCAGAAGTATGGTAGTAACAGCTGTGTCGATGGTCCAGACAGAAGGAGTAAACTGGATGACACTGTTGATAGAGTACTGTGCAATAGGAAAGTTCCCAACAAACAAGATACAAGCCAGAAAGTTAGAATTGCAATCTCACAACTACGTTTATGAAGGGGGAATCTTAGACAAAAATGGTTCCTTATCTCCATGGATAAAGTGTGTATGACCATCGCAAGCTTTAAAAATATTGAAAGAAGTGCATGAAGGATTATGTGGAACGCATCAAGGATCTCAAAAAAATTGCGAAGAATAAAATTTGGGCAGGCTACTATTGGCCAACTATGTTCAATGATGCACATAACTTCGTGCTAAAGTGCAAAAGCTTCCAGGTTAATGCCCTGACATAAACCACAGTCTGCTTTAACAGGAATATATGGAGCTTGGACATTCGATAACACACACACACACACACACACACACACTAAATACATGCAAAAATAGGAGTAACATACATGTTTGTTAGCCGCTTCTTCATCTAGAGTCCCATATTTTTGCATTCTAGTCTTCTTAAAAATCTTAGATACTGATGGAACATTCCCATCCTTTCTTCACTACACATGGAAATAAAATCTAATTCAATATATTCTAATCAATCTGAATGAAACATAAACATATGATTCAGTAAAAATTAATAAAACATACAATTTCACTCCAAACAACTTCTTTAATTGGATTGCTACCAGTACGATGTGACATATTCTTATTACCTCTGTTCTCCGAATTTCGTTCACTCATCTTCTTCAAGGATATATAATTTAGAAGTTTTAAAATAGCGATGGATAAATCATAGTATAACTTAACAAAAACTAAAGATTTTTTTAGCAAGGTACCTTAAAATCATCATTCATGTAGTGCTCTTTGACAAGCCATTCCCAATCTTCTCTTGTTAAGTGATTTGGCACATTCTTGAGTGCATTTTCAATGCTTTCGCTTTTATTGACATTATCGCGCTTCCCAGTTTCCATAACCTTTTCAAGTGATCTAAAATTGCATCACTCCGTATATCCATATGATCAACATAAAATTTGTTTTGCAACAAACAACATATATAGTAACCTTAGAAAACCATCCGTGTGAGATTGATCATAATTTTAAAATCAAATACATTCATGACATTGAGGAGCATCAAACATAGCTGAAGGTCAAACTATGAAAGTGAAACAAAATGTCCGTACAAGCGAAAAGAAAATCAATGAGCTACTTTTGGATTCTAGAAAAAAGTATAGTGGAGTATATATTAAGTATAAAAGGGGAAAATTTTGACTTGCTGATTTATTAAAAAAAGTGATAAACAAATCAACATGTAGTTTCTAAAAATAGTATTTTAAAACTTTACTTACCGTGATTGACAACCACAAATGTTTCATCCAATTTCACCAAGCCCATCCCATTTGTGTACTTGAATGACACAATACTTTCATCGCGAATAAGTTTACCCATGTGTCTTACCAATTCTTTTTTATTAGCTCTGAATGGACCATTATTAAAGAAATCAACTTGCAGCTTCTGACATTCTTTTAGGTTAGCAACACGGGTGCACTTGTTCACACCATGATTCTTTTTATTTTCATCTCTTTTCTTCCTTCTAGTTGCGTTGTCCAAATCTATGATAAATTTTTTCCCAGATAAACCAGACATGATAGAATCAACCATAATCTTATTAAAAATAAGTAACCCAGCAAATAAGGCTAAAAAATGAAGTAAGCCTTACCAATATCAATGATTAAATATATTATAGAAAAGTTAAAACATTTGGAAAAATAGACTATATACACTATCATTTTGTAACGAGTTGCTAAAAGAAAGCAATGAGAAACAAGCAAATATATACCAAGAAAAACCCAAATCCAATGATATAGATGCAAACCTGTCTCTTGAAGAATATTCATTCTAATGATTTCTTGATTCGGGTTCGTCCCTAACTTTAAATGCCAAATCTGTAACTTTAAGTTACAATTAATAGCTTTTAACAAATACTGGATTACCAAACAATTTTTTTTACAGTTTTTACTAGTTCACCTAACACAACATAGTTCCCTCCCAAATTATCCAATCTAACCACTTCTGTCAATACTCCATAATAGTCTACATTCTGATAACGATTTCCAGTATCATCAAGAACTACTACTCCACTATTTTGAGTTCTCAAACCTGTATCACGAGTGCTTGTGTGAAACCTGAACCCATTAGTTACATAATAACTATATGAGTTGACATATTGAATAGGAGTATGGGCTAATGAAATGAATTCTTCTCTATAAGGGCAATTTCCATCTTTCTCAATTTTTTCAACCTGATAAAAAATTGACAAGGTTCAACGTTAGATTTAAAAATGCAGCTTATTTCCATTAAAAAATCATCAAATTTACTTCTGTTTGTTATCTAGCTTCAGAAAGCACATAATGTAAACAAAATCCAGTAAGAATATATGAAGCAAATTACATGTCAAGAAATGCTGAGTAGCTTGGAAAAAAATACATGTGCAAAAAACTAATATTAGAAAGATGAATTAATCATAAAACTAGATGGGCATGTATGTAGTTAATAATGAATTAATCAATAAAAATAAGTGACAACAACTTTATTAATTAATTTCCACATGCTTATTGTATATTATTCTTCTGTAGCTTTACTGAAACATAGGATAACAAACTAACTGATTTAATCTAAGTTTGATCCACACACATAACCCCAGCAGTGGAGGCGGACAATCGAATTTGGTTGCATAGATCGGAAAAAATGGTGGATATGGCTGTGACTATTCATACCAGGAAGTTTATGACTAATCTCATTCTTTCCAGGAAGCAATAAGAAATAATTTTTTATTGGGAGCTCCTTTGATTGTTGAGTTATCACAGAGCAGGGATGTTTTAACAGCCATTTTCACTACCTGTTACTTTTTACTTGTGATTTTGTCATCAGTTTTAGAGCACTAGACCTTATCCACAGTTTATTAGCTGGTTTTGAGTTGACTAATGGTATTCTAATGTTCATCTTTATATCTAGATATGAAGTTAAGCATTATGATTCTGTAGAAACACTACAAAAAAACTAATCATTTAAGACAATTGAGAAGATCAATTACATAAACTCAAAAAAGTAATTGTACCTTTTTCTTGAACAATTGTGCAAATTGTTTATCTCTTTCTTCGCCGTCTTGTCCAATTCCATTATCTTCCATTGCATTGAAAAATTCACTACAAAATTACTTGATCAATTATATTTTAAAAAATAAAATCACTTAATGAACCTATAATAAAAAGGCATAAAGTACTTACTCAAAATATGGGATAACTTCATCGCAATTCTTCAGAACATATAAGTGAGCATTTTCCCTTTCATGTATGTTCAACATACATGCCTTCGGTGCTCCTAGTGGTCCCTAATGAGAGAATATTGATGGTCTTTTGTGATACTTAGTACCACCATCATAATTTTGCTCCAATCGATTGAACCTTGTGTCAACGTTATGCAAATATCTTGAACATAAATTCATACACTCATTTGCGAGATAACCTTCAGCTATGGACCCTTCGGGACGAGCTTTATTACGGATTTATAACTTTAGCGTAAATATATATATATATTTCATCGGGATACATCCAATGAAAATAAACAGGCCCGTATATGATAGCTTCATTGGCAAGGTGCACCCCTGAATGCAACATAATATCGAAAGAAGAAGGAGGCAGCCAATTCTCTAACATAGAAAGGGTAATGGGATTTGAGCTATAATTTGCTCTAAATATTCAATTATAAGAGATCTGGCACATAAAATTTTGAAAAACATACACAACTCAATTACAGGCTTACTAACATATTTGATTAGAAGACCATGTAAAGCCAGAGGAAGCAACCGTTGTATAAGTACATGATTATCATGACTCTTAAAACCTAAAATTTTACACTTCTTTTCATTCACACAAGATGATATGTTAGAGGAAAAAACTTCCGGAACTGTAACACTGTTAAAAAATTGACAAAACTCTCATTTTGCCTCTTTTGTAAAACTATATGGTGCCTGAGCCATCTGAACTTTTGTACCATTTTCTTTCGGGTGTAGTTGTGGCATGATGCTCAAGTCTTTCATATCCAAATGAGAGTTGATTTCTTTCTGCTTCCATTTTGAATTCATGATAGTCCCTAGCACAATATCACACATATTTTCTCAATGTGCATGACATCTAAATTGTGTCTTAACAATAGTGTCTTCCAATAAGGCAGATAAAAAAAAATATACTCCTCTTATTCCAATTATCCTCTCTCTTCTCGTGTGAAACCTCTGTACGCTTATTAGGAGGCTTACTCAAACAATTTCCAATAAGATCTTGAACTTGATGAAGTACTTCATCCCCAGACAAAGGCTTTGGTGGAAACTGCTTCTTCTTTTTCCCATACAAGTCTACCTTATTCCTCAGAGGATGATTTATAGGAAGAAAACGACGATGCTGCATGTATGTTTTCTTAGAACTTTTGGACAATCTCATTGAATGAGTTTCTGAATGAAAACAAGGACAAGCCAATTTCCCTTTTGTACTCCACCCCGAGAAATTAGCATAAGCTGAAAAATTATTTATTGTTGATAATAAAGAAGCATACAACTTAAAGTTCTGACGCCTTAAACCATCATAAGTTTTAACCCCATCATTCCAAAGCTCCATTAACTCTTCTACTAAAGGCTGTAAGTAGACGTCAATCACATCACAGGGACCACTCAGACTAGGATAAGCATGGATAGTATGAAATTAGATTGTTCATACATATCCATGGAGGCATGTTGTAAGGAATCAACAATACATGCCATATACTATATGAAGTTGGTGAACATGAAAATAGTTGATAACCATCACTTATGAGACCAAGTCTAACATTGCGAGGATCCGCAGAAAAAGACTTGTGAACATTATGAAAATGCTTCCATCCTTACCTTACTACCCCATCCTTGATGCGTTTATCATAAGCCACATCATGTCAGAAGCACTTTTTGATGACATGAATAAATGTTGCAACCTTGGTTTTAATGGAAAATATCTAAGAGTTTTATGAGCAATTTTCTTCCCATTCTTCTTTGTCTTAAACCCTCACCATGTTTGTTAAATTTCCACCTGAAGGTACCATAAATCTTGCAATCATCACAATTTTCATCTTTCTTCCAAAACAACATGCAGTCGTTAAAACATGCATCAATCTTCTCATACGAGAGTCCCAAGTCTTTAATAACCTTTTTGTCTCATAATAAGAATCAGGCAGTGTTGCTTCCGATGGAAATATTCTATCATTCATATACTTTGATAACATTGTAAATGTCTCATTAGTCCATTTCCCGAGAGTTTTAATGTGAAGCAAGTTTAGGGATTCTTTGATCGTCGTAACTTTTCATATTAAAGATAGACTCAGAGGCGGCTAAATTGAAATGGGTACAACGATAATGCCGTGGATTGAAACTTCAATGATATCAAAATGGGTACTGCAATAATGCATATGAATTTCATTAAAAAATTAACCAACATTAGCTTGTTCCTATCCTCTGATCCAAAACACCATAGAAATAAGTACTTGAAATCTAGCCTTTTTCTTTGGGCGAAGGGGATTTTCCCAAAAACAAAGAAATTTATCTCAACAGTTGAATACAAAAAAGAGAAATAATTACAGAAGTTTGGTGTATGGGGGGTCAAAAAATAAAAATAAACCAGAATCGAAACAATGGAATTCAAATAAGTCTCATCAATCATAATATACCACAATAAGAGTCGATTTCAATTTCATATTATCCGCGCTAAGTTTCTGAGCAAAGGAAAATTTGAATTATGGGTTCCATCGACTACAAGAAATTGCTAGACGATGAGACACAACATGGATAACAGGTGAGGAGGAGAACACACAGTCGCAGAGCAGGGGAGAAGTTGAACCGAATTTCACCTTTTCTAATATTTTTAAGGTTTTAAATTAGTTTAGGGTTTTAAATCTTTTCTGAAGGAATAAAAAATGGAATAAAATGCTGGAACTAAATTTTTTTCTAGAGGAATAAAAATTGGAGCTCTGAATGCGGGAATAATAGGCATTTAAAAGAGTGCTAATAATTAATTGTAAGAAATGATTTCAATGTGACTATTTGAAGAAAAAAAGGCCAACGTTACAAGAAAATTCAGCATCCGATATGTCAAGGCATTAGATAAGCCCGCTCTGTCTCCGAAGTTGGATGAGCAACTTCAAGTACTTGCCTCAATGATTAAAGATTTTATGAAGGGGGAGCTCAACAAGTGAAGGTGTGTGGCATTTGTATTCTTCATCATCCAACCGACACATATCTGCAAGTGGTTGAAGATTTTGAAGAAGTGAAGTCCTTGGACTTCAATGGTGAAAATCGGTAATTTTAAAGGGGAAACAACAAGGGTTCCAAGGGAACCAAGGAGAAGATAGATAAGGCCCCAACACAAAGTTTTTCAATCCTCGATACCGTGATCACCCTAACTTTTGGCGGCATGAGAAAAGTCAAGGGTACAACCGAGGTGAACAACCTCAACCTCAACCATACCCTAGGGGAGAAGGGACTTCCAATAACAACGTTGCTTTATACAAGTCAGACTGGGAGGCGATCCTTGATGCAATAGCTCAATTGGCAAAGAATAGTGAAGTATTCACGGAGTGGACAAGGGGAGAGATTGAGGAGCTTGACACCAGAGCTTCTTCGAGTATAAAGAATCTCGAAGTGCAAGCGGGTCAACTTGCCACTTTGAAGATCCGAATTGAGGCTAGGGAATCCGGCAAGCTGCCATCCCGACCCAAGGTCAATCCAAGGAATGTGAGTGCCTTAAATTCGAAAAGCGGAAAGGAGGTATGAGAGGTGGAGAAGGATATTGTGAAAAAGGATGACTTGATTGTGGAAAGCAACAAGACTAATATTGAAAAACAAGAGATGGTTGTTGAAAATGATCCCTCCAAGGAGCTTCCCACTACCGAGACAAGGGTGATCCCTCCATCGCCATTTCCTAGTGTTGTACGGGGAATGGCAAATGGCAACCAATGAAGTGCATATTCAAAAATTCTACGAGCAGGTTGAGGTTAGCATTCCGATTCTTGATGTGATTGAGCATTTTTCCCCTTATGCTATTTTTTTTAAATGCAAGCACTAAAGAAAATATCAAACCAACTACGAGGGTTGGTCAATTGAAAATAAGGAGGGTAGCCACTTTAGCTCATAAGAACATACCTAAAAAGTTTGATGACTCCGAAAGGTTTTCAATCCCTATTTCCTTAGGTGGTAAAGTCGCGAAGAATACTATGATAGATTTAGCTGCCTCTATCAAAATGATTCCTTTTATCCTTTATAAGAATCTTGACATAGGTGAGCATAGTGACACTAGGGTTATTGTCCAACTAGCCGATCATTCCCAAGCTAGCCCTAGAGGTATAGTTAAAAATGTCCTAGTTAGGGTAGGCAATTCAGTGTTTCCGGTTGACTTCTCTAACCTTAAGGTAGTACACGATGGTGGTGCACCCCAAATTTTATTGGGGGGGACCTTTTCTAAAAATATCAAGGACAAAAAATGATGTTCATTTGAGAACACTAACTGACCGCCCCCTCCATATGTTGCTTTTTCAATCAATCATGAGAGATCCACTAATTAAAGCCAAGAGAGGGCTAAGTGAGGTCAAAGATAGAAATTTATATTGTTGCTCCCATTTTTACTACTATTCTATCTATGGGGTAGATAGGGGCAAGACCGTGGTCGTCCATAGATATGTTAAATATAGGACTCATCTAAACACAACTGCGATCAGGTGGTCAATCAGATCACGTGTCAGGAATAGTTAGTGTTGCTAAAATAGGCTTGGGAGGAGGGGTTACTAACAACTATTAGCATGAAAATCAGAAGATGATAAACTATGCAAACTAGCACTTGGGGAGTATTTGTGTAACATGATCAATTTTTTTGATCCTCAATTCCATCACATACAAGAAATACAAATATATTCTAGTGTTTTTGACACTTGGTGTGGTCGATGGTCAACACTTCCCCATACCTGTCACATAGGTTGCACATGTAATTTTCCATCGGCACCGCCTCCATAATTAGGTGAATGCAATAACGGCTCTGCCTGCTGTGTATATCTAAGTCAACCCCGTGCTATTACTTCCCGACCACTACACAATGAATGTTTCTCCCTAGGCCTAAAAAGGCAAAGGTGAAGCATCTTATCGATGACTCTAGGTTTGTAAAGCGATAACCCTCGTATGATACTATAGGTATTTCTATTCGTAACCCTTCGAGTTAATTTTCCATCTAAGACTAGTGTATGGTCAATCATAACATTGACTAGGCAACTCACATGCACACAACCATACGGTTATGGACTATAGTTCACTTAAACACATAAAGGTTTATGGTGTGTCCATTTTATTTAGTTATTTTTGGATCTTGTGTACTCATTTTGGTAGCCTTTTGTGCTTTAGATACTCTATTTTACCTTCAAATCCTATTACTATAGTTAAGAGCGACTTTATCACTTTTGCCACTTGTAATAAGGATTCCGTGAGACAAGGTAATTGTTGAAGATTTGAAAACCTTGAAGACTCCATTTTTAAGACTATGAAGACTTTTGAAGACCTGAAGAAAGAAAGAGAAGACAACTACATGAAGACCAAAGAAATAAGTCACTTAAGGGGAGAGTACGCTGGTCGTCACGAGTCGTGATGCCTGTGTCGCGAGTCGCGACAGCCATCTGCACAGACTTACTTTTTGGGATATTTGTACTATAAATACTCATCACTTTTCTCTTTCTTCTCCAACTCCTTCTCCCGATTCTGAATAGAGAAAACCCTAGTTATCTTCCATTTTCTACCTTAGTTTCATCTTGAATTCATGTTTGATTTTCTTGTGTTAATTAGTATGAATTCTAGTAGCTAAACATAACCTTGGGAGCAATTGATTGGGCTTTCAATCCCATGTCTTGAGATATATTTTAAAGCTATTTAATGCTTTTCTATTGTGCATTTATTGTGTTGAAATGTGTTGTTGAATTTTTTTATGATGTTGGAAGTTTGATTATATGAATTTCTTGTATGATTATGTGTTAGAGTTTGAAGAAAGTAGCTAATTCTCCCCTCTTTGATATGTATCCAAAAGCATGAGGGCTTCTAATGTTGTTGATGATATGATAAGTGCTAGGTAAATGTGGTGATGTTGAATTATTCGTCATGTTTATTTGTGTAGCAAATGAGAGAAGTTAATAAGCGTTGAACGTTCTTGGCTAATCTTGTGTAAATGC